>JASCZW010004237.1:0-91848 GCA_034211315.2 Aedes japonicus | reverse complement strand
AAGAACCTTTTCGGCAGTCTCGGCTCTCATCCTCAGTGCGTCCTGTTCACGTTCGGCGGCAATCACGACCGATTTGAAACGCGTCACGATCTCTTTGATTTCCTTGTGGACGTTCCCAGACAACCAAAATGCACGTATAATGAAAGTTGTCTTTATGATATACAAACTTATATGTAAGTAAACAAATCGTATAGAATGCAAAAAATATAGCTTATACGTGCAAAAGTGGAGGCCATATACGTGCAAATTCCATTGTTTTCTTAAACGATTTGGTTTGATATCGTATGCGATTGAATTTGTAATAACTAATTTGATTTAAAAAGCTTAGCGATGTTAATCCGACTTTGTTTGTAACGCAGTACGATGAATAAATGACACATCGTATATAAGTCGGAAATTTGCACTTTGTATTTAAAGTAAACATAACACGATAAAGGCCACAATTAAATGCGATGTTGAGTTAAAATATAGGAATATACGATACTATTTGAACACTGTTATACGACTTGTGGTTGTCTGGGGTTGTGCCAGTCCTTTACATAGTCATAGAGTTCGTCGATCGGGTTCTGAATACCTCCATTGCCTTTTTCTTCCCAACACTATCCCCTCGAGTTGTGCAAGTGTTGCGTTGCGGGGAAAACAGCTGGGTCAGTAGCTAATGGTGGTACTTGCAATGGCCTCCAAATTCGGCACTGGTGACCTCTGTAGCTTTCCGCTTCTTGCGAACACTAGCGTACCTCCTTCTCCATTGTCTGACGTTTCGTGTCTGTCTGTCTGTCTGTCTGTCTGTCTGTCTGTCTGTCTGTCTGTCTGTCTGTCTGTCTGTCTGTCTGTCTGTCTGTCTGTCTGTCTGTCTGTCTGTCTGTATGTCTGTCTGTCTGTCTGTCTGTCTGTCTGTCTGTCTGTCTGTCTGTCTGTCTGTCTGTCTGTCTGTCTGTCTGTCTGTCTGTCTGTCTGTCTGTCTGTCTGTCTGTCTGTCTGTCTGTCTGTCTGTCTGTCTGTCTGTCTGTCTGTATGTCTGTCTGTCTGTCTGTCTGTCTGTCTGTCTGTCTGTCTGTCGTCTGTCTGTCTGTCTGTCTGTCTGTCTGTCTGTCTGTCTGTCTGTCTGTCTGTCTGTCTGTCTGTCTGTCTGTCTGTCTGTCTGTCTGTCTGTCTGTCTGTCTGTCTGTCTGTCTGTCTGTCTGTCTGTCTGTCTGTCTGTCTGTCTGTCTGTCTGTCTGTCTGTCTGTCTGTCTGTCTGTCTGTCTGTCTGTCTGTCTGTCTGTCTGTCTGTCTGTCTGTCTGTCTGTCTGTCTGTCTGTCTGTCTGTCTGTCTGTCTGTCTGTCTGTCTGTCTGTCTGTCTGTATGTCTGTCTGTCTGTCTGTCTGTCTGTCTGTCTGTCTGTCTGTCTGTCTGTCTGTCTGTCTGTCTGTCTGTCTGTCTGTCTGTCTGTCTGTCTGTCTGTCTGTCTGTCTGTCTGTCTGTCTGTCTGTCTGTCTGTCTGTCTGTCTGTCTGTCTGTCTGTCTGTCTGTCTGTCTGTCTGTCTGTCTGTCTGTCTGTCTGTCTGTCTGTATGTCTGTCTGTCTGTCTGTCTGTCTGTCTATAGACTCGGAAACTACTGAACCGATCGGCGTTAAAATTAATATGCAGGGGTTTTTAGGACCGGGACAGGTTCTTATGATGGTTATATACCACTTCCTATTCTAGAAGGGGGGGGGGAGGCTATAGTACAAACGAAATACAAATTTCTGCATAAATCAGGAGCTAATCAAGTAAATGGAACCAAATTTGTCTTGTGAAAGAATTTGAAAAAAAATAAATGCTTCTGTTGTAAATTGAGAACCCTCCCCATTCTTAAACAGGGGGCTCCAATTTAAATCCATCACAAATTTCTGCATATTTCGAAAACTAATCAGACCAATGGAACTAAATGAGTCAGGTGGAGGATTATAAAAGCCAGAGATGTTGTATGGTGATTTGAGACCCCTCCGCCCTTTGAAGGAGGGGGGGGGTCTATCATACATATGAAACACAAATTTCTGCATAACTCAAGAACTTATCAAGTAAATGGATCCAAACTTTCAGGTAGAGGTCAAGGCATGTTTCTATGGTGGTTTGAGACCAATCCACCCTCTGAAAAGTTAGGGGCTCCCATACAAACGAAACACATATTTCTGCATAACTCGCGAACTAATCCAGCAAATCAAACCAAATTTGGCATGTAGAGGTTTTAAAAGGCAATACATGTTTCTAAGGTGACTCTAGACCCTTCCCCTTTCTGAAAGAGAGGGCTTCCATACAAATGAAACACAGGTTTATGGAGGAGAGAAATAGGGAGCTCTGGAGAGAAGAGGAGGGTCCTTTCAAATGCAACACAAACTTCTGAATAACTCGAGAACTAATCAAGTAATAGAACCACATTTAGCAGGAGGTTTTTATAGGCAATGAATGTTTCTATTGTGGTTTGACACCCTCTGCTCTCAAGAAGAGGTGTCTCCTATACAAATAAAACAGGAATTTCTGCATAACTTTAGAACAAATCAATCAAATTTGGCATGTGGAGGGTTTTGAAGGCAATGATTGTATGGTGGTTTGAGACCAACCCCCCCCCCCTCCTCTGGAAAGAGGAAAGGCTCTCATTAAAATGAAACAATGATTTCAACCAAACATTAGAATTATCCAGGTAATAAGAACGTAGGATTTCTTAGTCTTCTTCTTAGTCAAGAAAAAAAAATATTCTGAGAAACATTTTCCATTTTCATATTATGAATAACAGATTACTACTTGTGTAGTTCCAATCCGCAGGATCTCAAATGGATTCGAATTTGTATTGATATGAATTGGATTTGGATTGGATTTGGATTGGATTTGGATTTGATTTGGATTTGGATTTGGTTTTGGATTTGGATTTGAATTTGGATTTGGATTTGGATTTGATTTGATTTGGATTTGGATTTGGATTGGATTTGGATTTGATTTGGATTTGATTTGGATTTGGATTTGGATTTGGATTTGGATTTGGATTTGGATTTGATTTGATTTGGATTTGGATTTGGATTTGATTTGGATTTGATTTGGATTTGGATTTGATTTGATTTGGATTTGGATTGGATTTGGATTTGATTTGGATTTGGATTTGGATTTGATTTGATTTGGATTTGGATTTGATTTGATTTGGATTTGATTTGGATTTGATTTGGATTTGATTTGGATTTGGATTTGGATTTGTGATTTGGATTTGGATTTGGATTTGGATTTGGATTTGGATTTGGATTTGGATTTGGATTTGGATTTGGATTTGGATTTGGATTTGGATTTTGATTTGGTTTTGGTTTTGGTTTTGGTTTTGGTTTTGGATTTGGATTTGGATTTGGATTTGGATTTGGATTTGGATTTGGATTTTAATTTGGATTTGGATTTGGATTTGGATTTGGATTTGGATTTGGATTTGAATTTGGATTTGGATTTGGATTTGGATTTGGATTTGGATTTGGATTTGGATTTGGATTTGGATTTGGATTTGGATTTGGATTTGGATTTGGATTTGGATTTGGATTTGGATTTGGATTTGGATTTGGATTTGGATTTGGATTTGGATTTGGATTGGATTTTCCAGCAGGAATCGATCTCTAAGGACCACTTTGAGTGCACCTAAACCAGAGAAGCAGATATAATACATTGAACATTTTGCACTAACACACCTTCTCCATCTGTTGAGCACATTGTGATAGGTGATAAAGCTGACAGATGGCGGAAGTATACTAATTTAAAACGTAAGGAAATCGTTTATGTGTGCCACCTGTGGTTGTACTACCAACTAAAGAACATCTGTACCGACCGTTCAATGTATGATAGATGATGAAACTGCGAGTGTATTGTCTGTTTGTCTGTGCTTCAAACTGGTTATTTTAGCTGTAATCCTACGTTCTTTAATTTGAACCATTTTAATAAAATGAGTATATTGCAGAGAGAGATGTTAGCTCATCACCATGAGGCACCAGAGTGAACAACAATGTTTTGGCTAGAATGAAAGATATGAAGAGAAAGTTTTGATAGTTCCGCTAGTGTGCGGCAGGATTGAAATGTAACAGATGTTTTTAGGAAAATTGAGCGAAAGGGCATGTATAGAGTGGTACTCGAACCAACGACATTTTTGCCTAACATCCCACTGCAGGGCACGGACTAAGTCCGCCACTTCAACAGGCTTAGTCCGTGCTTCAAAGTACCCCGCAGTGGGATGTTAGGCAAAAATGTCGTTGGTTCGAGTACCACTGTATACATGCCCTTTTCGCTCAATTTTCCTAAAAACATCTGTTATGTTTGAAATCCTGCCGCACACTAGCGGAACTATCAAAACTTTCTCTTCATATCTTTCATTCTAGCCAAAAACATTGTTGTTCACTCTTGGTGCCTCATGGTGATGAGCGAACATCTCCTTCTACATCATAATCGTTACTCCTCGCACGGAGAATATATAACATAACAATTAATGTATAAAATGAGTATAGATTTACATAACTTCAGTCTTGAGTATTTCCGAAATGAAATAAGGATTTGCTTTTCTCAATTCTATCTCCAACATCATCGCCTATTTATAAAAGAATTACATTTCTAAAGAAGCGTTTAAATTTATACATTTTGACCAATCCCCATCATCATTTCGACAGTGTGTAATCCATCTAAACTTCGTGAACATGATTAGAGAAAGCCTCGCAACTGAGCCCACGCCTCGCCAACCACGCACACCGTTATGTGCTCTCTTTCCCCTGGAAGGCCCCCTGGAATAAATAAGCATTTTAGCAAATTAGAAGGATTATGTATTTAGCAGCGAGTTCAGAGAAGGAATTACACTTCCGAGCGAGAGCCCAGGCGTTTTCCCCCGAGCGCAAAAGAGAACGAACATAGCAGCAGGAAAAAAAAAACCTCCCTCAATCAGTGCCATAACTTATCGGAAAAGCGATTGGCTAAATGCTAAAGGAAAACACACTAATCCCGATTTGCGAAAAACGTGTGCGATCCCGACCGACGGTTTGCGCTTCCTCTCCGTCACGGTTCAGGACCAGAGCGGCAGCGCTTCGGAGACTACAGATTGCCGACGGATGTCCAACCAAATTCGCGTGGGTGCCGCCCCTAAAGTGTGTTTCTCTCTTTTTCGCTTTTTCCAGAGGCCGTCTCTTTCTCCGTTGTCGTGGGTGGGAACCCCGTTTCTCCGTTTCCCCGACGTGGGTATTTCTTTCGCGATGCTCGCCGACTACCGTTGGGGAAATTCATAAATACGGGATAGGAATAGAGAAAAAAAACGATTTAGTTGCATTTGAGAAAAAAAGGATAGAATTAGGATGTACTTTGACTGAAATGTAAACCAGAAAACGTGAGGCAAAGCTTCTAAATTATGAACTTTTCAGCATCTATTGTTTTAAATGAGAAGTCGAAAAGTTCAAACAGACACAAATAAGAGGTTACGCAATTTTTAACCACTTTTCCGGGGGGAAACCATCGATGTCAAACGGAAGAACAATTCCGAGTTCTCTGAAAATTTGGAAGCAGTTTTCTTCTAATGGCTGCGCCCATAATTCACAAACCAATTTTCGCATGTTCCGTTTTCGAATGGCACAGAACGACAACTCAAGAGTGTCTTCAATTAACTACCAAACAATGGACGGTAAGTGCCATCCATCCAGCATTCACTCCCCTCATAAGGAAGCAAGGAACGAAAAACCATAAAACCATCCAAAACAAGAACACAGCACAGCATAATAGGACAAGGCAGCTGGTGGCCTGTTGTGTGGTGACGGATCGGGTTTGCGTCTGATTTTCACTCCGAATGGCAACCAATTTTCCACCCCGAAGGGCATAATCATAAACTTCAAAAACAGTTCGCTTCCATTCGAAGTTTGTAGATGACGACGAACCGATCGTTTTCGAGATGAAGTGAACCACTGGCTGCACAAAAATTACCCAAAGAACTCCACTTGTGGACCTTCGCCGGCAAACAAAGGCATTAGCTGTTTCAAATCCTTTCAAATTCTTCCATGGAAACGAGCACCTAACAACCGCCATGATTTGATCCGTGCGGTGCGATAAGATTTTATCACCCGTCACAAGCAGACGGGGAGGGTGCTGCTGAAGCAATCGGAGATTTGCGTCCGTGTGTGAGCTGCTTATTCACCAGGGAGATTAATTAAAAAGCTATTTAGACACCGGCGGTTGGCACCGGAGGATGGCTGCAATTGAAAGTGCCAAAACCCCTGCAGTCAAGTACTCTTCCGAAGTGGTGACACGTTTCTCGCCTGGCAGTCGTTCGTGCGGTGAGTGTCCGGGGATGTTTATGAAGTTGTCAAGCGATTAAGACGGATTTGTCGGGAACGCACGATGTCGGTAATAGATATGTAATGGATAGGAGCACTTGTTACGAGTTATGGTTTTGGTGATTGAGTAAATCCCCTATCGGAATCAATGGGTGTTAAAACTTTATTTCACAGTTTTATGTATCCTTTGCTAAATAGTTTCTTAATAAGTCATTGTTTCTATTTTGGTCACGAACTTCTTAATAGTACTTGATATATTTTCAAATTTTTGTTTTTAATCTTCTTTCAAAATTTAATGTAGGGAAATGCTAACGCTCAAAAACAATATTATGTTGCTGATTAGTGATGTGTTTGTCTCAATAAATTATTTGCTACAGCCTGTCGGAAAAACAGTTCATTGTGGCGTACTCTTTTTTTTTAGTAATTTGTTGTTAATATTCTTCCATACCACACAGTGTTAAAGAAACATTGAATGTTCTGCGTTATCTAATGCGCATAAAGGGAATACTGGATTTGACAGAAAATACTGGGATATTTCGTGTAAATTAAAGCCGGATATCTCCTAAATCGCGCCTATTGCATGAACGATTTCCAACAATGTTGTATGGCGTATGAAATATTGCAAACAAACTCGTTTTTCACGCCTGCTTTGGTCTAGAATTAATCGAGGGGAAATTTTACGAGCCTGTTAAAATTCATTTTTTTTCTGTGCAGCTTCCAATTTCTAGTTAAACATACATAGGAAAAAAATTTCATTGTGATGTAAATATCAGAGCATGTGAAATTGTATTTCATTCCACACGAAACATCAACTTGCATGAAACAGTTCTATCAAAGAAGAACTTTTGCATACAACATTATCGACAATGTATGGAATATCTCAGAACTTTACACGATTTATAATTATAAATGTAAATGTTTTGTGACTCTTCATCAATGTGCATGGTGGTGATAAATACGTTTCGCCTTTGGTTCATCTTGAATTTTTTGCGGGATCCCTTGGAGAGGAGCCTCACGGTTCACTAGTGGAGCCTTTGTCTTGAGGTCAAGTGAGTGTAAGTCCACACTAGGCTGATGCAAAATTCGAAATATTTTCTCCCCTAAGCATAATCGACGCCAATTTGGGTCCTGATAGTCCCCAACAAATTTTAACACATTTGGTTTTAATTTGGCTTTGCACACGCTGTTCAAAGTTTGTATGGGAATTAGTATGAAGAATCTCAAACTTACATTTCCAGATTCCTAACATCTTGATATTATGTCCTTGAACCAAATCTTGTATACATTCATATAGTGTAAGTTGTCAACTATCAAAATGCCGAAGATACCTGACATATAAATTTCATACAAAAATAGTTATTCATCAAATATAATAATAAGAAGTAAAAATATGTAATGTATGTAAAATATATAAATATAAAATGTATAAAGTTTATATAATAATATAAATAAAATAAAATACATAAAATATATGAATATAAAATATAAAAAACACATAAATGATAAGAAAACAAAAATAAGAATAAAACATCATAACTAAAGTGTGTATTTTATGTTTTATTGAATAACTATTTTTGTGTAAAATTTACATGTCAGGTATCTTCGGCACTTGATAGTTGACAACTTACACTATATGAATGTATATAAGATTTGGTTTAAGGACATAATATCAAGATGTTAGGGATCTGGAAATGTAAGTTTGAGATTCTTCATACTAATTCCTATACAAACTTTGAATAGCGTGTGCAAAGCCAAATTAAAACCAAATGTGTTAAAATTTTTTGGGGACTATCAGGACCCAAATTGGCGTCGATTAAGGTTAGGGGAGCAAATATTTCAAATTTTGCATCAGCCTAGTTCACACAGTTAAAAAGAAACATTGAATTTTTTGCGTTATCTAATACACATAAAGGGAATGCTAGACTTGGTAGAAAATAATGGGATATTTCATATAAATTTAAGCCAGATAACGCCTGAATCTACCAGGCCTGAATCTAGCCTGTTGTATGAAAGTTTGTAGACATTGTTGTGTGGCACATGAAATATTGCAAACAATTTTGTTGTTTAAACGAGGGAAAATTTTACTCGCTTGTTAAAATTAATTATTATTTTTCTGTGCAGGGCTCCTTTCGGTTTCGGTTAATTTATGTCAACCATTTTTACCCTTTGCTACTAATACTACTTATATTGTTTTTCTTTTGTTTTCATTGTTTGTCTTGTATTTTTTTATTTTTTATTTTTTTTTGTTGGGGCGTAGAATCACTGCGTCCACTGAGTTGAACTTTTGTGGTATACCCCTGTTTACTATACTTATTCGCATCTTAAAGCTAGATCACCATTTGTCAAGTGACCAGCCTAAGACGCGTCTCCCAGTCAGGCAGTATTGAGTTTATGAAACCAACCACCTTCTCAAGATTTGCAGTCCAAATTTCATTAGGTTGCATTTAGCCACTGTACATAAATTTAAGTCTGCTCTTGTACACAGCATCACAACTGCAAAGCAGATGTTCCGAGGTTTGTCTTGTATACTAATTTACATATTTTTAAATGTTTTGGCCCAATGGGCTCTTTAACTTTATTTATATGTTTAATGTGTTTAGTGTGTATTATGTTTTGAATTAATTTTCAGATCATCGCTTGGGGCAATGTGGACCATTTGCGCAGGTATTTCATTCCATAAAAAGAAACCAATTTGCTTGGTTTAGCTACGTACTTGTTTGGTATTAGAAGGAAAGAACTCAAGCAGTGAATTCAAACTCGCGAATGCATGATTTTGTTTAGATGTTTGGACAAAAAAATGTAACTTTATCATTGTTGCATTCTCAACACAATAATGATAAATTGCATGGCAGTAGAATCAGTAGAATGTTTCATAACTTTGGCTTTTTTTTTATTTAGGAAAGAGATATAGCGGTTTGCTTTGTATGCTTTGTATGCAACAAAAACAAATTCTATCATGTCACATCATGTGGTAACTTTTAAAGATATTATCTAAAACACCAAATCACGCAAATCACATCAAATCACATAAGGATCCGATAACAAGATCAATGGTAGTCATACTTAGTGCCCAGAAGGACATGTTGTGGATACCTCCGGCCTGTAGCCTGTTTTTGATCTATCGAAACCTATCATGCGACGCCTAAAAGTGTAGTAGGCTTCAAAACTAACTGCAATGGTAGTGACCTCAAGTACCCAGACCACATTAGTCACGGCAGGACATGTTCCTTCGGGGAAGTGGCTAGTTTTTTACTTGGACCAAAATCATGTCATCATACTTCATCATGTGTATGTATGTGTGTATGTAAGGTAGCTACCATCCCTTGTAACCGTTTGTTACAGAATTTATGTGGTTTTTAATTTATGCTTATTATTTTAAATGTACAGTTACGTCTTTATACATTTGTTTGGTGTTGGTAAGTAGCGTTAAGTAATTATGCTCAGTAATGTAATTTGTTAGTAGGGGGAGTTTGCTCATTTACACTTCTGGTCCGCTTCCCAGCATCTGGCTAAGAAGTACCTGGTGGTCAGTCCCCCAACGATTACCTGCCAAATTTTGGTAGACCGACTGCTTAGAATTATCTCAAATTGTAATATTCCGCCCACTATATCACAAAATATTGCAAGTAGTTGAACGGATTGGAGATAAGGAAAGCATTGGGTATAGGACCAAGTCTCCCCCGGTTGGTACCAAATTAATGAGCGTTGGAATCAATAGAATCAGTTACTCAGTTACTAATGCTATGAGGGGTCACCAACCGGAGGGGCGGTCCAACCTGTCTTATCTCTATTTGTAGGATATCCACAGAAAAGAGGGCATGCCTCTATGATCACGAAGCCGGAGGAATCCTCATTCATCCGGAGGCAGAATGGTTATCAAGAGCATTCAAAACCAGGACGAGAACGATAAGGACTTGAACAAGAAGGAAAGTAAACAGAAAAGGAAAGAAACAACGAAGATTGGTAAGAATGTTACAGTTTTACTTATTATATACATAAAGCATAACTAAATACGCGCCAGAATCAAAAAACTGAATTTTGATTCTGGAAGTGTGATTGCATCTCATATATCCATTTGATATATGGGTGTATTCATGCGGGGCTTATTACATATGATAGTGACCTCAGAATGTACGTGTAGAAACAGGCATTCTCGAAATGGGTCGTTGGAACGGCAATAGAGCCATCACATTTTATCTCCAGGGCTAAAAGTGTTTGCACCTATAGATAGCATAATGCCAAAAATAGGTGCAGACAAATGTCTTCCATAGGTATCGAATTCTCTACGGAGAAAACTGAGTTGGTAGTTTTTTCTAGGAAGCATAACCCAGCACAACCGAAGCTTCAAACTTGGGGTAAGCCGATAACTCATTCTATGTCATTTAAATATCTTGGGGTCTGGTTCGATTCAAAGTGCACCTGGAGATCCCATATTGAGTATGTGAAGCGAAAGTGCCAGCCAAGGATCAACTTTCTCTGCACAATTACCGGGACCTGGTGGGGAGCTCATCCACAAGATCTTCTAACGTTGTACCGGACAACGATTTTGTCGGCTATGGAATACGGTAGTTTTTGTTTTCAGTCAGCGGCTCGGTCGCACTTCATTAAACTGGAACGTATTCAGTATCGGTGTCTTCGTATCGCGTTAGGTTGCATGCACTCGACTCATGACCATGAGTCTTGAAGTGCTGTCTGACATGTTGCCACTCTCGGATCGGTTTTCAGAATTATCTCTCCGGCTCCTCACCTGGTGTGAAGTTATGAACCCCCAGGTGATCGAAAATTTTAAGAAGCTCCTTGAGTTGAATCCTCAAACCCGCTTCATGACCTTGTACCATTTGTACATAACACAGGATGTCAGCCCTTTGTCGAATATTCCCAATCGGGTTTGTTTCTTCGATTCCGGAAATTCGGTTGAATTAGCGGCAATACATTTTACGCTAGAAATTGTTGCCTCATTAACACCGAATCAGTACTTCATTTTCACGGATAGTCTCAGTTCTATAGAGGCTATTCGCTCATTGAGGCCGGTAAAGCACTCCTCGTATTTTCTCATGAAAATACAGGAGTTTCTAAGTGCTTTATCTTCGCGTTATTTTATCATCACCTTTGTATGGGTCCCTTCTCATTGTTCAATTCCGGGCAATGAGAAAGCGGACTCGCTTGCAAAGGTGGGCGCTATGGAAGGCGATATTTATGATCGACAAATCGCCTTCAACGAGTTTTTTACTATTTTTCGTCAACAGTCACTCGTCAGCTGGCAGCATAAATGGAGTGAAGGAGATTTGAGGCGATGGCAACATTCTATCATCCCAAAGGTTTCGAAGAAATCTTGGTTTAGGGGGATGGATGTGGGTCGAGACTTCATTCTTGTCATGTCTAGCTTCATGTCCAATCATTATTCTTTGAACGCTCATTTATACCGGGTTGGGCTGAGCGATAGCAATCTCTGTGAGTGTGGACAAGACTATCAAGACGCAGATCACGTTATTTGGTCTTGTGCTGAGCATTCTGGAGTCAGATCTGAGCTTTATGATTCCCTACGGGCTCGAGGTAGACAACCCAATGTGCCTATTCGAGATATTTTGGCTGTACGTTATTTGGAGTACATAAAACTCATTTATGTGTTTTTGACTAACATTAGCCATAGATTGTAGTTAGTTTAACCTGTATGTTTGGTTTAAGTTTTTTTTATCTGTGTATGTGTGTGTTTTTTTTCTTTTTCTAAAAATGTTAAAGTCAAAAGAAAACCATAAATTGTATAGTTAAAAGTGTTTCAATAGTTTAGAATTTAAATTTAATGTGTTTTGTAAACCATACTTTAAATTACCACCCTCTTTCCCATCCGTAATTTGTAATTCCTATTAACCTCGAGACGGCCGCGAGTAATCGGTTCTATTCCCATAACTTTAGTTAAATGATAACATGATAAATGATGTATAAAAATATGAAAATTTGGCTCAGTAAAGTTGATTCGATTGAGCCTGTACAAATAAATGATTAATTTAAAAAAAATGTCTTCCATAAAAGCACTGCCAGTCAGTGCGAGGTGAGTTGCACACACACACACACACACACACACACACTACCCAAATTCAGCGTTCCGTTTACCAAAACGAACCATGCTGCTAACCCTACCCCATATATCTCGTGGAAGTGCAGAGGTGTTCTCGGCTTCCATCAAAGCGAGAACCACGTCAACATACTCCTACCCTATCCTCATTTGACCTGCATGGATGCGGCCGGCGCTGGTATTGCTTTTACCCTTCTTACATCAATAGACAGGGTATTAAGATCGCTTGAAACTCGACTTTTATCCGAGGCCCACAGGGCCGAGTGTCCTCATACCATTCGACTCAGCTCGACGAACTGAGCACATGTCTGTGTGTATGTATGTGTGTGTGTGTGTGTGTGTGTGTGTGTGTGTGTGTGTGTGTGTGTGTGTGTGTGTGTGTGTGTGTGTGTGTGTGTGTATGTGTGTGCGTTACAAATAGTGTCACATCGGTTTCTCAGCCATCTGTGAACCGATTTCAGTTCTGTTGACGGCAAATGGAAGCTACAACATTCCTATAGAACGCTATTGATTTTTTTCATTTCGAACATTTCGTTACGAAGATATGAACGAAACAGTACTTGAAGGCCTATTATAATAGTAATCAAACAGTTTAGTCTCCGATTACATACTGAGCTATTTGTGTACCGATTTTAGTTTTGTTCGGTGTCAAATCAAAGCTATGATATTTCCAAATAACTGGTCAAAATTTCATTATGATTGGATAATTCTTCATGGAGATATGACCAAAACAATACCTGAGAGCACATAATTGTGAGATGACAATATACTCGTTGCAGTGCAAAACCGAACAAGACCAATCACACCAATCGATGCCGCTTGCATTCTATTGTGTCGTATCTGGAGCGTTGTAAAGCACATACAGCGGACTAGCCACACTATGCTACTGTATAGAATTAGAGCAGCATCGATTGGCTCGAGTGGTCTGGTTTTGAACTGCAACGAGTATATTCGAAAATTACACAAAGTCTCCATTTACTACTTTCAACGAATATGTACTTATTAAGCATCTTGAATCCATATCAATAATCAAAATTGACGGTTAGGATCGTCTTATAATTCATTCTATGGACTGATTATATGAAATTTCTTATATATTTGTAATATACCCTTTTATATAACTAATATACATAGGTCATTAAAGACTATCAATGGTAATATTTTAATTTTTGTTCAATCCTGAACAATACGTTTAGGATTGACAAATAGTTCATTTTATCAACTGAATGTATGGCATATTGAATATTTCTGAATCTTCTTGGAATTTCTGATGAAAATATGTATCCAGTACAATATTGCCCACATTTGAGTTTGTAATTCTGGTGAAATGTAAGAAGGGTTCAGTCTCACCATCGGTGGATTAATGCGGGTTTTTTAATTCGCGATCGCCAGTTTTTACACATTGAGGATGACTGTTAGTCCCAAACATCATCTGTTGGTTCTCTGTGTAATTACAGCCGATCTGGCAATAACAGAGTAGCAACCGTAAGCAGTCAATCATGCTCATGCTCATGCTCAGTAATGTAATTTGTTAGTAGGGATTTGAAAAAAAAAATCCAATTGTATAACAGAAACCCAAGTAGTTCACAACGATTAGGATTAGTTGTAGAATTGATTATGACTTAGCAAGTCATATTTATGTTATCTCAAATGAATGGCAACAAGTGTGCTACAAGGGAAAGTCTGAAAAGGCTTCATTTCCGTGGGTGTAACTTGGAGTCTTGGAAATGGAGTCTTCAGACATAGTAGTAAGAAATACAAAAGCGAAGGGTCAAAGGAGCCACGAATGATCTGCCATTGCCGAGAATTGTAAAGGCGTTCACGTGTGACAGGTGGCCAGTTTGAAGTAGTGAGTGGTCGCTTATACTAGATTGGACTGAGATTATTATTGAAATTCAATTCAGGACCTTTTGTGTTACCGATTTGGTGGACACCGCTATCTTCTCCGTTGACGAAGTCAACCGACGCGCACGCGATACGGCTAAGCGACGCCGCTAGATCTAAAAGCAAAGGATATTCGCTTCCTCTGGCCGACAACTGCCAAGAAGCGATTTGTCTTGGGAATCTTGTCAGAAGCAGATAACTTCCCATCTACATGAGAGGCTCTAGGAATGGACAGTAATTAATTGCTAGAACAGGCTTTTGAACGGTAGTATACCGATCGGGCACATAATCTTTTACCAGGCTACCCCAGTGCAGTATAGGCAAGGGGGAGGATACCCCCTGACTGGTTATGTGCCGTATCGGAAACTATTATATTATTTTTGTGCCGAAGAAGGCAAATCCGCCAAACTCACCACAACTTCGCCCGAAAACATAGCTTATATGTGTTTGTTCATTCCCTGAGAGTTTCAAGAATATCCGAAATAATAAAGATTGTAATTATTTGATCAACTATTAATATTGGAATGGTGGATTTCGCAAATACGACGCAGCAAAATATATAAACACGTAACTTTCAAAGCACGGGTTGCTTCGATCCTTTTTTCGAAGAAACTTCTCGTGCACACTGTATGGTCATAAAAGACCCAATGCGAGTGTTGATCTTCTTTCTTCTTTCGATTCATGTGTATTCCTTTGACGCATGTGACGTTTTAGATTCACGTCACCACTTGCTCTCTGACATTTGCGTTGACAGATCTCTGTGATACGGAACTCAACCAGCTACCATGCGAGTCTGCCCTGTGGTTTCACAACATTCCCCCTGCCCGTATAGTTTCTGAGGATCCAGAATTCTGCAGGTCCAAGAGAGCTAGCTTCACAATTGGTCGAACTATCAGGCCATTCTTCGTTTGCACTTCTGCGAGTGCGTTGGCTTTCGATTCGAGATCGGGTTATTGTTTCCCGATGGCTACTTCATGGCTGTTCGAATACTGGAATGTCTGGAGCGACGGATGAAAGCGGATAATGTGAATTAGCAGATAGAGGATTACAAGGCGAAAGGATACAGCGAAAAGGCATCCGAAGAGCAGTTGATCGCAGCGGATCCTCAAAAAGTTTTGTATTTGCCACTAGACGTGGTGATCAACCCTAAAAAGCCAGGCGAAATCCGTATTTTCTGTGATGCAGTTGCGAAAGTGGATGGTGTGAGCTGGAACGAGACCCGACCTGTTGGTGACCTTGAAATCGGTTCTAACGGGATCCCGAGAACGAAGAATAGCAGTATGCGCAGATGCGAAAGAAATGTTTCGCCAGTTGCTAATGATATGAGCAGACAAACAGGCCCAGCGAGATGTTTGTTGAGAGAGAAGCCGAACCACGATCCACAGGTATACTTCATGAATGTGGCCTTTGGTTCTGCGAGTTCCTCGTGTTCTGCTCAATTCGTTAAGAATCTTAATGCTAGCGAATATGCCTTTAGATTCCCTGAAGCTGCGGTTGCCATAATACGGAAGCATTGCGTGGATGATTATCTGGATAGCCTGGACAGCAAAGAGGAAGCGATTAGCGAGAGAAATAACTTTTTTCCATTCAAGAGGCGGATTTTTGATCCGTGGGTGGATGGCCAATTCAGAGAAGATTCTTCAGGAGCGGAAGCATCAGCCAGCTCTGAAGTCCAGGAGTTCATCAATGAGACCAGCAGCTGTTCAGCACGTGTGTTAGGAGTATTATGGTTGCCACGAGACGATGCGTTCACCTACTCTGCCAGAAGTGGCCTACAAAGAAGGAATTGCTCAAGACTGTGGTGAGTCGATACGATCCTCTAGGATTTCTTTCTCATTTTACCGTGCATGGAAAAATCCTATTTCAAGCTGATAGACGCAGCAATGTTACGTGGGATGAAAGAATCTCAACATTGATGGGATCAATGGGTGGCCCTGTTCTTCTTCTTGGCTGCGGTACGAGTACCACGGTGCTACTTTCCGGGACAGCCTTCGACGGAAATCAAGAACATTCAGCTACATTAATTTGTAAATGCCAGCTTGCCCGCATTTGCTTGTGTTGCATATTTGCGCGCCGAGATAGCACGACAAGTAATGGTGCGCTTTCATAGCAGAGAAGGCGAAAGTTGCTCCACTCTGATTGACATCCGTGCCTCGCCTTGACCTTCAGGCTACGGTGTCAGGAGCGCGGCTGATTGAGGATATCTGCACCATTCATATTCTGCCTATTGAAGAGAGGTTATTATGGACCGAATCGAAAACAGTGATGGGATGGATCAACTCTGATCAACGAAGATATCGCCAATTTGTAGCTTTCAGCATTTCCCACATCTAAAACAACAGGTGGATGCGTTCAAAAGAGTCCGAAATTCCCTCTTCCAACAGCTCCCGTATAGCAATAAATAAATCATGAATTTTCTGAAAAGTGATGTAATTCAATAAGGCTATCTAAAAGAATGCCGAAACTGATCTTCAATCTATAGTTCATTTGCATAACATTTAAATTTTGGTGCAATTATTTTTCCACATATCAATTATTTCTTACACAGTGTACGTGTTACCATTTTTCAGTCTTGATTTCAGCTGGGTAATTTTAACAGCGGAATTGGTTATACCCGTTTTGAGTGTATTCTTTTGACAGCTTATCGCTGAAGATAAATACGCGATTGCGTTTGTTTATATTTATCGGCTACCATGGAAGCAATACGAGAGCAAGTTTTAAAATTACATTTGCAAAAGCTTAGACCGTGACAGATATTCAATGACTAAAATATTTACCTGCACTTAGTAATTCAGAAAAAGCACCAAAAAATGAAAAAAGTGCCACTAAATTATTAAGGCCTGTGCCAACAGAATAATGTTGATCAGCATCAAAAAATTAGAATGAGCAGTAAAAGATGAGAAAAGATCTTCGGATAATCTAATTGTGACCGGTAAATCTATCAAGTAAAGCAACAGCTATTAGCATATGTGCAATTAAATATGCAGTATTCCTGCAAATCATGTAATTTGAGCACTAAACTATTGCATATGTCTTTTAACTTTGTTGGATTTTCCCATAAAACAGTAAAATGAGCAATGGATAAATAAATATCCATTGCTCATTTTACTGTCGTTTTTATGGGAAAATCCAACGAAAATTAAAAGACATATGCGAATAGTTTAGTGCTCAAATTACATGATTTGGCGGAAATACTGCCATATTTAATTGCACATATCAATGGCTGTTGCTTTATTTGATAGATTTACCGGTCACAATTAGATTATCCGAAGATCTTTCTCACTTTTTATTGCTCATTCCTAATTTTTTAATGCTGATCACACACTATTTGTGGTACAGGCTTATAATGTAATGGCACTTTTTCATTTTTATTGCTCAAATCTCTTCTAATTGATTAATTATGCTGCCGATATTCAATGGCCTCAAGCAGTTCAAGTAGATGGCGTTTTGTTTTCGTACCTTGAAACGGTTCAAAGAAACTGGAAACGTCCATATTCAACACAAAGCAGGTGCCAGACGAACTGCCAGAACGACGAAAAAGATCAAATGTGTGAGGGAGCAAATAAGACGTTATCCGGCCGTAAATTGAGCAAACAATTTCAAATGTCCCCTGCTTCAATCAACAGGCTCCTCAGACATGATCTGGAATGAAAGCCGTACAAGAAACAACGGGTTCACGAGGCAGCAAGCCATGGTCCAAAGAAGCAGAAATCTTTTGGTTCGGCTCAGTAATTGCGAGATTTTATTTTCGTATAAAAAGCTCTTTCTCTTTCAGGACAGTCATAATCAACAAAATGATCATGTGTATGGCAAAAGTCTTGCCAATATTCCAAGAGAAAAACTAGCCGTAGAACGCTATCAGAATGTATCGAAAATCATTATATGGGGCGCCGTTTCACGAAAAGGAAACCTTCTTCTTCTTTTCATAGAACCTAACGTAAAAATCAACACTGAATATTACATAGAGCAGGTTTTGAAGAACCTTTTGCTTCCTCAAGCTTCAATGCTGTATGGGAATACACCATATTGTCAACAGGACTCAGCTCCAGCTCACAAGGCAAAGAAGACACAAGCGTAGAAAATTTGACCAATTTCATCACAAGCCAAGAATGGCCTGCATCTTCACCGGATCTCAACCTACTGAACTACTTTGTTTGGGGTTAAATGCTTCAACATATAGGCCCTACGAAAGGGCATACTTTAGATCGATTCAAGAAACAGTTGGTTGATATGTGGGACTAAATTCCTAACGAAATCGTACGTGCCAGCTGCGATTGGTTTACAAAGCGTTTGCGCAAAGTTATCAAGGAAAGGGGCGATAGATTCGAATTGAATTAATTTGGTTTATTTCTATAACATGTATTTTTCAAATGAAAAATAAATGCTATGATTTTGGTAGATATGTTTTGCTATAAATCCATTTTGCTTTAGTGACTCCTATTGTAAGACACCCTGTATTTAAATATGGCGAATGGAAAAAATCACACTTTCGCCAAGAAGTCAATATATCTTTGCAATGACTTCTATAGAACTATTTGGTCATTTGGTGACTTCCCTCAATGCCAATTTGCCATTTGATGCACTTACTAGAAGCAAAATGAGTTTAAAATGCTTTTTCAAGTGATCATGATAAGATACTATGCATGAGTCCTAAAACGGCAATTCAAAACTGCATTTTACGAGTTCATAAATTTGAAATAAAACCTTTGATAGAAGTAAAAAGGGTTTAAGCAAACAAGGTTTTAAGATTGTTGTTAACCATCTGTATAGGTTTAACTAAACCTGACTAAAATATGAAACCTATTGGCATCTCTTGGAGCCAAAATAAAACCAAATTGATTGAATCTTAGAGACTTTGAGCTGTTTAGTGGAATACCTTTAACTAGGAACCAGAAGAAAAATTAGTATTTTCCGTTTAATTCCAACTATCTTTGCTTATCTTGACAGATACGCGTATTTCGTCTACAATGTACAGACTTCTTCAGTGTCTCGTACTAATAACTCGACTAAAGTACGAGACACTGAAGAAGTCTGCACATTGTAGACGATAAGCAGAGGTAGTTGGAAATAAATGTAAAATACCTATATTTCTTCTTATTTCTAGTTCCAAATTGATTTCTAGTGTCTTTAATAAAACTTAATAAAGCTGGAAGGTTTTGGCAATGTTACTTAGGTGATGGGCCTGTATGGTTTAGGAAGCGCCTTATCTCGCTTTCCTATTTTAAGTATGAAGATAACATTTACTAATGTTCAAGAGGATGGAATATGGTTGAGTCTCAAACTTGCCTTAAAAATCTCAATTGATGGCGACATCAACACTGCTTCGCCGATTTGAAGCAATGCTGGAAAAATTCCGTCCAGTCCTGCAGCTCTGCAAGGCTGAAAAGATCTCAATGCATTTTCTACTAGGCTTTCTTAGTAATTTGATCAGCCAAGTCTTTTTTGTTTGAACAGATATTCGAGGTGTCCTTGTATAAAATGTTTCACCTACAAGAAATCCGTCACTGTTTCTGTATCTGTTTCTGTCATCTACACACGAAACTGATCCAGGAAAATATGTTTCCATAATCAAACTCAACGTTTCACTTGGAGTTTTTTTAAAACTCCATCTTCTCTTTTCAGATTTCCAAGTTCAATCGTATGATATTTCGTATTGACTTCCGGAGTATTGCTTGTGTTTTCACACGTTAGAACACAGAATCTTGGTTTGGATTTTCTTATTTCTTTATTGTAATCAGTAAGTGCACTCCTATGGGGGTCCAATCTGAGGTTCTTTCCGCTTTATTAAACAATCTGTGAGACAATTTACACAGACGTTCCAATTTAGAGTTCCACAACGGAACATCCCTATTAGTGAACGATTCATTGATGTGACAACCAGTGTTCAAAGAATTCAAAATCTTATCATTAACCTTTTGGGAAAATTATTCAAATTTCTGAACTGAATCAATTTTTCCACCTTTTGTAAATAACTTCGAATTTAAATATTGTACATATTGATCCCAGTTAGTTTTTCTTCGATTTCTATTCGTAGTAGTTGACCGATTTCCTCCACTCCATTCAAACACAATGAATCTATAATCCGAAAATGACGTTTCCTCAGAAACTTCCCAATTTACAATTCTTTCAGAAATTGCACTACTTATTGCACATCATCAGATTTAATACTTCTTGTCGAAAGGCATTTAAAAATATAGGTACATTTCCCTTATTGCATATGTCTATATTATTAGATGATAGATATTCCAATAAACACTCCTCTCGACTGTTGATATCCGTACTACCTCACACGGTATAATGC
Source organism: Aedes japonicus (assembly GCA_034211315.2). Lineage (NCBI taxonomy): Eukaryota > Metazoa > Arthropoda > Insecta > Diptera > Culicidae > Aedes > Aedes japonicus. The sequence goes on along the minus strand of JASCZW010004237.1, from coordinate 71,301 downwards.
GCGTTGGTATTACAGCCAATGATGAATAACTTGTTGTTTGCTCTGCAATACTGCACAAATGAGACTATCTCAGGAGGAGGCACCTCAGGAGCACCACCTGGATAATAGGCTGAAGCTATTATGACCTCAGTTTTTTCTCTGGTGGTAGGCACCTCAACCATGACCGCAGACATGTCCTGTTTGAAGAATTCTGTAGTGGGATTGCAATCCAGTGTATCATATATTATTATAGTAAAATATTCAATGTTCACCACTGAATCGAACGACATATTAATGCCATGAAATAGCGCTTTCTTCTTAGCTTGGCTGTACGCTTTTGACTTTCATAGAGATTGCTTACAAACAACAGAGAACGTAATTCGACTTATTCACGCAAAATTGAAAGTTGCTAGAGCACAAATATTCTCCGGATATGTTAATCATGTGAACTCGCCCAACTGTAATGCTTTATCATTCAACTGCTTACGATTCCAACTTCGATAGGCATGTACAAACTCGTCACTGGCAAGCGAATAAATAAATAATCACTATATACGATAATACTCTTAACTTCGGTCTCTCGAGGGGGATCGTCATATTCATCCCGAAGCCTGTACGTACGAACGATCATTGATTATTTTCATGACTCATTAGGATAATTGCTACGTATTTTTTCGCATTCGCATTTTGGCTGGCTGGTTGTGCATTCGTCCATGCAGGGATCGACCCTGCAGCGATTGCATTTTTCATCAGTTTGCGAAATTCGGTGCAACTGCTGCAATCGACCACACTAAATGCCATTTCGCACGGTTTCGAGATGCATGCCACGGTTTGCACCTTTTTAAAAATTCACCTCCATAAACCAACAATGGCGAAAATTAATTGAAAATATCAACGACATACAACGAGTTGACGGGAAACGAGCGAATACGCGAATTATGCGGCAACCGTTTGCTAGAGCTGGGTCCATTCAAACGGATATGAATTCATGTTTTGGTTTTGCTACGCCACGGTGGTGCCACTGACTGCGATATGCTTTTTCCTCATCCACCCCTACGGTATCTACCTACGATGGCAAATGGAAACAGCCGACCCACTGCGAATGTTTGTAGAATAAGTCGAAAAACAATATTCCCGAGCAGAATCAAAATTGCTATTAGGTACCTACCTACGAACTGTACGATGTGAACCAACGGTAAAAGATAGAAATAAGTTGTGTAAAAATCCTGTCAGCCAGCCTGAGCGAAATAAACCAACCAACCAACAACTAACTGAGATCCTATATACGGATGTTGTGCGACAGCTGGTGCTAGGCGCAACGAAAGAACAATATCCGCGAGGCAGTTTAAATTTAATTATCAAACCACCGTCGCCGCCGCCACCACCAACGAGAACAACAAAACCAACGTTCATTTTGTTTTTCTAATCGGAATTGGTTGGCTTGACGCTTGATGCCAAATGTGCCGCCAACCAATTTCGAACGGAACCATTATTGCAGTGGGGGTTGTGGCTTGCTTCCCGAATATCGGGTGTTTCTCACGGGGTGAATCACAAGTTGAGAAATGTCCAATACGGACCTACACAACGATTTTAAGCAACAAAGCAATCACCACTTGATTCGATTCTTGATAAACCCGCATGCACTATTTAGTACGGTATGGATCTAATATTTTTTTCTAAAGACAGGTAATCCATTCCGAATGTGTCAAACGCTAACATGTGCTATTGAGTACGAGCATGAGCATGATTGACCTCCCAAAGTAGCTAGTCGGTTATTGCCAAATCATCTGTAATTATACAGAGAACCAACATGCTTGGGACTTTCAAACATCCTCAATGTGTACAAACTACAACACTCTCCTTGATCGGGGGGGGGGGGGGTGGTTGTAGAAAAACCATGAAGATCTGTAACGAGAGGGAGGGGGGGTTAAAATTGTGTGACGACACATTAAGAATGTTTCAAAACAACAATAAAACTGTTTTATTTGGTCTTACCCAAGTAACACAACTTGTTATGTAATGATCAAAAATTCATCTTTAAGACATGATCTCATGTATTTTTTTAGTACACATAACTTATTTTTGATATATTATATGACCAAACAAGCGCAATTAATCGATCTATTTGAAACATCTTTAAGGTCACACAAGAAATGATTAAATACAGATTTAGAACTAGTAATATTTCTCAATACTTCTCAAGATAACATGCTTTCAACATGACGATGTCTTATCTAGGTTATTTCTAGCATCATAATAACAAATAGGTTTAAATCAAATAATTCCAAAGTGAAACCAATTGCAGATACACAAGAACATAACACGCTTATTTGAGAAACGAATCTAATCAAACGCACAGAATTTAACAAAAATTGAATTTGAAAATAATGTTTGTTTATGAGGAAATATACGAAACTCATAATGAAACAAAAAATACTATCGTTTTCGGCCAAACCAATCATTTAATAAATATCAGAATTCTGAAGATTCTTTCTCACTCAAAATTTATCATCTGAACCATCGACAGAAAAGAACGCAGCTTTCGAATTTTTTGGTGATAATTATAATCATACATAGTTTCAACCCGCACTGTAGTATAGTTCATAGTTATGGAGTTTAGTTGAAATTGAATCCAAAATACATCTTGAGAGCATTCTAATAACATACTCATGATGGCTCATTGCAAATTATTTGAGTTAGTAATTATAACATCATAATAACCACACAGAAAAAAGTTATTAATTTTAACAAGCGCGTAAAATTTCCCTTCGTTTAATTCCAAGCCAAAGGAGGCGTAAACAACGAAATTGTTTGCAATCTTTGCTGCGCCATACAATAATTTTGGCAATATTTCATACAACAGGCTAGATTCAGGCGTTATTTGGCTTAAGTTTACATTCCCATCCCAACTCGTAACAACAAACTTAACCAGAAAAATGAACATTCGGTTCAAAAACAAAACCGAGGCAAATTCATCTTATTATATCGGCCCAAACCTCTAATGATGACAACGCCTCGGCTTTTTTGCAGCGATATTTCAGCATGGTCAATTTATAAACTTCATCAACATAAAATTTTGATCACATAAGGTCGAAACATTAGTTTCAGCAAAATATATTGATAATTGACAAAGTTACAGAAGGTTGAACAACGCGTTTTTTGGAAGCAAACTTTTGCTCGGCTTTTTTTTGCTACTGAGTGTACATACAACTTCAAGATGTCTACATGGAATAAAATCTATGAAGCACTTTACGTGTAGAGAATGGTTTATTACTTAGCCTATTTATTACTTGAGCCGGTAGTATATTTGGTATGTTCACACACTGAAAATTAATTTTAGTTTATATTACGCAATCGAAGGGAAAACAAATGAATCTATTCGTTGTTTTCTGCAACGAAACTGATTTGTTGTTTTTATGAAGATACCTTCGTAATTAATGGAACACGTGCAACTGACAAAAGCACAAACCATTTTGTTGGCTCAAAAAGGACGTTCGTGCATTGAACGAAAACAATAAAAAGAGCTACGAAAGTTTTTTTTAACAAATTAAAAAGAAACGTCTCTTAGGTGGTAATCAAAGAAAAAATCACAACCTGCGTTTTTTTATTGTTTCTGACATGGGATTCGATCCTGTATTTTTGGAAAGAGCTGATACAGAATCAGTGGATGATCTCAGTAAGCCATGGTGACTGGTGAGAAGATGCTTGATTAATGACTATGACGTTACAACTCTCGACAGCGTTTTGAATTTTATTTTGGAACAAATAAATTATTACCGTCCATACCAGCAGCAACACAATTTTGCACGAGCTCGATAAAAGAGAAGCAGTGATTGGTTGGTCTTCACGAAATTCATTTTGTGCATTTTACAAAGAGGTGTAATGATAGCATTTCACCAGATAAAAATCAATACAAATGTTTTATACAATAAACGATAAATTTGTTCTTTGAACAAAACCATTGTTCACGAAACGAGTGAATGCTTTTAAACGAGAATAAATTTTCAGTGTAGTTACCATAAGCTCAAAAGTTTTTCATTATAAAATGAGTTTTTTTTTTAATTTTACTCATTTCCCCACCGATGTTACCTAATATAAGCTTGTAACGGTTTTATTTTTAACCAAATGCATAAAAATCTTCTCACCAGTCACCATGGCCCTGTGAGATCATCCACGGATTCAGTATCAGCTCGTTCTAAAACTACAGGATCGAATCCCATGTCAGAAACATTTATAGAAAACGCTGATCATGCTTCTTTCTTCAATTACATGTCGAGTCGATAAAGTAGACCTGTCAGTCCTTCATGCAACCACCTGAGAGGCGTTTCATTTTAATTTGTAAAAAAATATTCGCAGCTCTTTTTATTGTTTTTGTACAATGCACGAATGTTCTTTCCGCGCAACGAATCTAGACATAATCGTCAAAAGGTCGAAAGTAACAATTGTAAACAATGACTTTAAACGTAAATTTCCTGGAGATCCCAAGTTGCTAACACCTGTATCCACTACAGCAAGCATATTGTTTACAAATGTTACTTTCGACATTTTGACTGTTTTGTCTAGAAATGCTTTGTGCTTTGCTTTGTGACTGTCTACATTCGGACTGTAAATTTGAGCAACCACGTACTCAGCCATCAACTGGGTTCATCGTGAGCTATGAGATTGTCGGAGCTAGCCGATCGATGTTCGATTGATGATCTTCGGGATGACTGGGTCAACTAAAGGCGATCTCGTTAAACGAGAGGGAAATTAGTCTTCACACAATCACCATCGGATACGGTTGAGAAAGGCGATGTCAAGCGCCTATGGTTTTTAATTTGTTAGTTAAAGAATAAATTTAGCTAGAGCAAATAAAATGTGTTTAGTACTAGTGTAACCACAATAAATGTTTTATGTGTAAAGTGGAGTTTTAAAACTGCGTGGATGACCAAGGATAGGGCCAAATAACTTGACCCAAAGGCGGAATCGGACGACAACCCTAGGGCTATCAAGATCACGGCGGTAGTTGAGGAAGGCTACCAAGCGGTATTTGGGCTCTTGAACGTACAGTGACATTTGCGCGTGTGCCATTTATTACAAAGGTATCTTCATAAAAACAACAAATCAGTTTCATTGCAAAAAAAAAAACAACGAATAGATGCGTTTGTTTTCCCTTCGATTTCGTAATATAAACTAAAATCAATTTTCAGGGCATTTTTTTCAGACCCATTTATATTGCGATCCGATCGGAGAAGAACGCATCTTCTACTGCCCATTCCCATAATGTCAACTTTATCCTACTGTTAGAATCGGAATAGTTCGATTCTATCATGGAAATGGGTGGTCTCGTGTAGCCTACAATTGTTAAAAGGTGTCCACAGTTAATTTGCATCACTTTAAACTCGTCCTCAAAAACAAGTCTCATGAAATATTCAGGGAATAGAATACAATGTATAAACTTGATTTAGGTATTTTTATTTCATTGTATTTCTCACTAAAGTTTACCTGAAGAAGCTCGAAACTTAATAAAAATTAACTCATATCCTATTATGTTTTCATTCTATCAAAACACGTGGTAATTGTCATATACTGAACAGAGATAGCCATGATTTCTGTGTGTTTTGATCAGAGACCGAAATTTACGCCTACTTGAGAAGAAAAACGTCCTTTTTCACCCGCTTGGAGAAGCAAATGAGAATGTGAGAAGCGAGAGACTATTATACGCTCACAGCAGTTTTCGCGAGAAAAGCAACGGCGATTTAGAATTTTCGGAGAGCATGAGTAGCTGATAAATCGTTTCTTTTTCGGTGAATCATAGATGCCGATAATTATTTTTCACTTACTTTTTGACACCTGAAAATGCACCCGTCTTTATGCTTGTTTTATTCTGACATTATAATTCTATAATGATGGTCCATGGCGGTACCAGTGTGCACCGACTTGGCCTTATTTTCGGTTTTAGCTCCTCGTTTGCGATCTTAGCATGTTTTCAGTGAAAAATGTGACATGAGAACAAATGTTCGTTGAATTGTGGAGAGAGATATTTTCGCATATGCAAGCGAGAGGATAATGAATTATCGGCGAAAAAGGAGAGATGAAAATGTGAACGGTTCGCTACTCATCGAAAACCTGTTTGAGAGAGAGCATGGTTTTCACCCAGCTGAGCGACAATTTCGATCTCTGGTTTTGATTCTATTTGAGCTCCTGATGTATGTTTTTATTAAAAACTGTATGTTACCGAAAGTAGCTTTAAAAAAGATAGAAAAATTTCATCTCTCCCAAATTTTCCTTAAACGTACTCTAAGGTGTGGTTAATCAAGTCATGGTATGCCATATTTTTTCAGGTGCTCCATTTCATGTTGTAAGGCCTATAGTATGGCGTAAATTCAACTGAAAGTTTACTATAAAATGAAAACAAGAAGAAACACAACTATGGTGTATTCAGCAAAATTGTAACAAATGTCTAAACAAACAACTTTGTAGAACATAGAAAGCTGGTAAAAGTTAAAAATGAATGACTTTTAGTCGAAAAACGATTATTTACTAAAATTCGAAACTATCGCAGTAGGCTTTGAAGCTAGACAAAAAATATGTTCTACAAAGTTTTTTATAATAACAATTTCTACAACTTTGCTGAACATATCATCTCACGATATTGGCTCATAAAAAAGTTAGAGTATACGCCACTCTTGCGTTTAATGCAAGAAAAAAATAATTTCATACAAATTACAGTACAATTCGTTTGCAACAAGTTTTCAGAAGAAACCAAAGCTCTAATACCACAAATTTCCATTGAAAACCTCATGTCCGCCTAAAGTAGCATACTGGACCACTGTGGAATGTTACTAGCAGAAGTGCTTCCAATTCTCTGAGTAAGGAGCTTGCTGTCTTGATCATCCCTGACGATCATTTTGGATCGCACTTGGATTTACAACTACACACTACGGATGAGGAGCTGTAAACGCAAAATCTTAAGTTTGCTGGAGAAACATTTGCCGGAGTATTAATTCGCGATCAAATTTCGTAGCCAGAGAACCTCAGAACATTGGTGTAATGCAACTCATAATTTTCACTTTTTTTTTTTTAAAAACACTATTTTAAAAAACTTTTTTGAGCGTATTAGTAGAACGATTGTGATTAGGAGAATTTTAAATTAACACTTCATTTGATCACTTTTTAAAAATAAAAAATAAAACATTGAAACACTTTTTCAAATTTTCGCTAGTAAACGCGAGCAAATTCAGCAAAGCAAAGGAATTTGCTCGCGTTTACTAGCGAAAATTTGAAAAAGTGTTTCAATGTTTTATTTTTTATTTTTAAAAAGTGATCAAATGAAGTGTTAATTTTAAACTCATAGTTGATTAAAAGGACACAAGTTAGTTACCCAAAATATGATTGCACTTTTTTTTAACGTAAATTACACGAATCTTTTGACGATCTCTGGCCACGGTTGCTACGAGAAGATTTTTGCCACCGCCAATCCCATTGATACAATCATCTGAGACACTTAATGGTGCTACCAGAGATCAAAGACAATCCTTCCCATTAGTATTTTTCCTAAATTCAATCGACACGTATAAAATTTTACCGTAATCATTTTCTTTTTCTCAAGACTTTCCCATGTAATCTTTAATGCTCATATCTTGAAAATTTAATGAATACTAGGTGTACAAGATGGGGTGAAAAGTAACCTCCTTTGGCATGAAAAAAATGTTTTTATTTTATTTGATGTAGTCCCCTTTTAGCACGATACATGTATTCCGCTTATCCAACTTCTTAATTCCGTCCGAAAAGTAATTTTCCGGAAGGTCTGAAAAATACTCCTCCGCGGCGTCGATGAGTTCCTCGCCCGAGCTTCATTGATTTTTTCATTGATTGCCATCTTTTGAGGTTTGGGAATAGATAAGGCTTCGAAGGAACGAATTCTAGATTTGGCAGAAAATCTATGGGATATTACTTGTAAATTTAAGCCAGATAACACCTGGTCGCAAACTTTTGTGTATGGCGCATGAAAGATTGCAAACAATTTTGTTGTGTATGTCTCTTTCGGCGTAGAATTAAAAGAGAGGAAATGTTACGTACCTGTTAAAATTGATTATTTTTTTTTCTGTGTAATACTCGCTGACAGGCTTGCTGATATTCGCATCATTTTCCCCTTATTCGCTCATCGTGTGTGACGATCTTCGACGCAGCGATATACAACCACCCTTCTCTAATGAAGAGCAAGCCAACGTCAAAGCATACTGCGGTGAGTGGCCCGGTTGAGAAGAATATGAGTGGCAATGCAAAACGTAAAGCTTCGTTCTTCGTGCTCTTCTGCTCTGATTCGCTCACATCATGACTAAAAGAGTGGTTTGATTGACCCGAGTGTTCTTCGAGTCGCTGTTGATGGTTTTATTTTTTTCGAGGTAGTCCACGAAGAGTATGCCATGACAATCCCAGCAAACCGACGCCTAAATCTTTCCAAGACATTGAGCCTGACTACTCCGTCTCGGAGCTTCAGTCCATTGCCGGGCACTCATTCTTTTCGCTGGTGTGTAATAGTGGATCCAGGTTTTATCAAAAGTTACCAATCAACGCCAAAAGTCCTTCCGATGCCGCAACAGCAAGTCGAAACACTGCTTCGAAGTGCTCTCGTGTTCGTGTTTTTGGTCAGGAGTGTGCATGCGCGGCACCTAGCGTCAAGATAACGTTTTCATATGCAGATTCTCACCCAAAATATTGAATGACGGCTCAGTACTTGTCTTGGTGGCATCTGCTAGCTCACGCATTTTCACTTTCCGGTCAGCCAACACCATTTTATGAAGGGAACTTTTGCCCCATAATACTGATCCATCTTTTCTCTTGTTTCCTTCGCCGTTTTGCCTCTCAAAATGTAATGTTTTATGAGAGAAAGTCGTTTTTAGCCATATTCAACATGATACCATACATGTTAACAACAATATTCTGTCAAAACAAAACTTAGCGCAGCATCGCACTGAAATTGGCTGTGTATGTCTACATATGACCGGATTACAAGGCGCTATAACGCTTTCTTCAGTAGCATCTCATTTTGGCAGTCAAGTAGGTTACTTTTCACCTCACCTAGAAGGTTGTCTACCTCGAATACCTGGAACCATAAAGCGCAGATGTAACTTCACGATACTCAGCACATGATCAAATTACATTGATCTACGTCCTGGTTACCTCGTCCACATTTACTAAGATTACTGTCACTCGGCCCAGCACGATATAAATGACCGTTCGAATAATAATGATTGGACATGAGGTGAGACATGAGACTAATGAAGTCTAGAACCACGTTCGACCCCCCAAACAAAGATTTCTTCGACAAAAATAGGTAAAAAATCATTGAAGGTGATTTGTCGATTATAAATATCGCCTTCCATAGCTCCCACTTTTGCCAGCAAGTCCGCTCTCTCTCTCTTTGCCCAGAATCGAAGAATGAGAATGGAACCACGAAAATGTGATAATATAATAACGCAAAAAGCATTTAGAAGCTCACGTATGTGTTGGTGTAGTTTTGCACAATGTTTATACAAACGATTTTAGGTTATGTCCGATTGTTTTCATTCGGTGTTTATCTTTTACCAACGATGAAGGAGTTTCGTGCTGTGGTAATAAATAAGTTTTTGAAAGGTTCAGACATTTGGAAAACCTCGTAGTAAAGCGGGATTTTATGTACCGAACCATCCGAAGGTACCGTGACACCTGCTCGTTGGATGACCGGAAGAGATCCGGTCGTACTCGTACGGTGCGGACTGCACAGCGCTCTGAACGTAAAATGGCCGCAGATCTGAATGTTTCGAAATCGTCAATGCACAATATACTATTAAATGACCTCGGATTCCAAGCTTTTAAGAAACGTAAGGTTCACGGAGTTTCGGAACCATCCAAGCAGAAACGACTCGAAAGAGAAAGTCTGCTTTTGGCGCGGCACGGTGGGGAAGAATTTTTCTTTTTCGGCGAAAAGTTATTTGTCTTGCAACAATCCCACAATGTCCACAAAATGTGTCTTTATTTTTCAATTGTTTTAATGATTACATTTAATTTTTACAAGTTAATTGATTAGCCAGAGGGGCTCTTCATCTTTGTTTTTTGTTTTGATTGATTTGTGGTGTGCTTAGTTAATTTAATATTCTAATTTACATTTCATCCGTTTCGGGGATTGGTTGGATATGAGAGAACTGTTCCAGAGAGTGATAGGAATATACCACGGTTCCAAAGTGCTGCTTCAGTGATGGTTTGGGGAGGAATTTGCAAGCGAGGCAAATTACCACTGGTTTTCATCGGAAAAGGCGTTAAAGTGAATGCCGTATATTATAAAACGGAAGTTCTGGAGAAAGTTGTCAAGCCATATGTACAAGAGGTGTTTGGAGATGATCACTAAAGGGCGATACGGTCAAAATTTGGTCAATATCAACTTGACGTATTTCTTTCAATTTTGCATTTAAAAAAGTAGAAATGTTGCTCCTATTTTGATTTTGGAATTCACTCTTCAGTTGTCAAAATGCCGTCCAAGCAAGAAGAGCAGCGTATCAAAATTTTGCTCGCGCATCGCGAAAATCCGAGCTACTCGCACGCAAAGTTGGCAAAATCGCTAAAAGTTGCCAAATCAACCGTTACAAATGCAATTAAAGTGTTTGGGGAACGTTTGTCGACAGCCAGGAAGTCTGGATCGGGGGGAAATCGAAAACCGGAAGCCGCTGAGACGACAAAGAGAGTTGCCGGTAGTTTCAAGCGAAACCCTAACCTATCTCTCCGAGATGCCGCAAATAAGCTGGGTGTATCGTCTACAACCGTGCATCGATCCAAAAAACGAGCCGGACTATCGACTTACAAGAAGGTAGTGACTCCAAATCGCGATGATAAACAAAATACAACGGCCAAAGCGCGATCCCGAAAGGCTGTACACGACGATGCTGACGAAGTTTGACTGCGTGGTAATGGACGACGAAACCTACGTCAAAGCCGACTACAAGCAGCTTCCGGGACAGGAGTTTTATTCGGCAAAAGGAAGGGGAAAGGTAGCAGATATTTTCAAGCACATTGAGCTGTCAAAGTTCGCAAAGAAATATCTGGTTTGGCAAGCCATCTGTACCTGTGGCTTGAAAAGCAGCATTTTCATAGCTTCCGGGACTGTCAACCAAGAAATTTACGTGAAAGAGTGTTTGAATAAACGTCTGCTGCCTTTCCTGAAGAAACACGGTTGTTCCGTACTGTTTTGGCCGGATTTGGCATCTTGCCATTACGGTAAAAAGGCCATGGAGTGGTACGCCGCCAACAACGTGCATGCGCCAAGGACAAGAACCCTCCCAACACGCCAGAGCTCCGCCCAATTGAGAAATACTGGGCTATTGTCAAGCGGAACCTAAAGAAGACCAAAAAAACTGCTAAGGACGAGCAGCAGTTCAAGGCAAACTGGCTTTCTGCGACGAAGAAGATGGACAAGGTGGCTGTACAAAATCTGATGGCAGGGGTCAAGCGTAAGGCCCGGCAATTCGGATTTGGAAAAGCGGAAGCCTAACTGAATATTTTTCCTGAATTTTATACTAATTGAACTTGAAAAAGAAATTTAATTTGATTTTTTAAATAAACGATTTCACCGATTTACACGCGTTTTCCCTTGACCAAATTTTGACCGTATCACCCTTTATGTGTTTCAGCAGGACGGAGCGCCATCGCATACTGCAAATCTCGTTCAGGGTTGGTGCCGAGAAAATTTGACCGACTTTTTGGATAAGAATGAATAGCCTCCCAGCTCACCAGATCTGTATCCCTTAGATTATTTCGTATGATCATACATGCTGACGAAGGTAAATGACCACAGGGCGTCTAATATGAACCAATTCAAAACCGTAATCAAACGAATGTGGGACGAAATGCCAATGGAAGTCGTGAGTGCCGCCTGTGACGATTTCGAAAAACGTGTGGAGCTGGTCAAGAAGGTTAAAGGCGGTGTTATACCAAAACATATGCTGTAGTTGATCAGTATTATAGTCCAATATAATGGGTAAAGTTATCAATAAAATCTGGATTATCGATTGGAAATAAATAGAGTTTTATTTTGTATGAAAATATATTGGGCACGGTGTACACAAAAACAAACAATCCACAGAAAACAGATTTTTGATGGCATATACAAACCATGTTCAAGCATTGCACGCAACATTACAAACAATTTTTCACCAAACCTTCCCAGATACCGAAGCCTAGTACAATTGAAGTACAATTGAAGAAACCTAGCCCCTTTTCCTAACTCGATAGTAATTCCCGACCTAGTACAGTCGTTCTTCAATTGCCCTTCAGATGTTACAACCGATGGACTTGAAATGTCATACTAGCTAGCAATTCATGTTAAATTTTGGCAATAGGTTGAAGGACACTTGAAGTCCATCTTTGAGCTAGGTAGTACAATCCTAGAATGTTCATTTAAAATTGACCGGATCAAATGAATTCGTTGAAAAATAAGACAAACAAATACATAAAACATAAGACAATTACTTAAGACATCCACTTTTTTTTATTACTTCGTTCATATCGAGGACCTGGAATTCTGCGAGAGACAAAATTCGGCTCTACGCCTGTTTCGTTAGATGTCAACGGTGCGATTGCATCAAACGCTAAACGGGATGAAAAAAACAATACATTAAAATTAAAAAAAAGAAGACAACATCTTACAACTGAGCAAACGACAGTTGATCGATTTTCAAATCGTGAAGGAGAACGCAGCCTATCTGGGTTGCATCAATATTTTACATATGTCGTTTTCGGTTTTAAACCTGGGTCAGGTCTAAATCTGACTCGCAATTACCTAACGAAAACGGATCCAGAGTCGAGTCAGTATGATATACCCTAAATACCCTGTCAAAACATGTCAAAGCATGCCAAATTTGGTTCCATTTGCTCAATTAGTTCTCAAGCTATGCTGAAATTTGTGTTTCGTTTGTATGAGAGCCGGGTTTTGCGTTGATATGCAGTTGTTATTAGTTTTTTCTCAATAAGTTCATTTATTTGTATAGGCTCAATCGAATCAACTTTCATATGGGTCACGTTTTCATATGGGGCTATTCAAAAAATTGTATGGAGAAAAGTCTACGAGGGGAGAGGGGGGTCTGAGATTTTCAAATTTGAGTCTACGTGGTATATGAACAGACCCTATTTAATATACATTACACAGAAAAAAATATTGTTTTAAAAAGCGCGTAAAATTTCACCTCGTTCCATTCCAAGCCAAAGGAGGCGTAAACAACATTGGCGTAACTACTGGGGGTGCCTAGGGGGCCAGGCCATCTCCAGAATTCTGTAGGAACCCCCCAGGATTTTTCCCTAATATATTTCTAATTTGAAATGAAACACAATTCATAATCTCTACGGGATTTTAGGGTTTTTGTGTAAGTGTAAGTTGTTTTTGTACTTTGCTTCCTTCAGAAATTATTACTCGTTCATACTTACTAGTAAAGTGCGCAAACCCTCTTCTCTACACTTCATTTAACCCACTGTTGTACATTATAGGATGAAAAGTTGGTACATTTATCAAGAAAACCAAAGTTAACGACAATTAGATCCATGAGAATTCCATTTCGCTCGAGAGTTTGCGACTGTTAAAATGTTTTGAAATTGGAAATATCTTCCCAACACCATGGGATCCCAATAGTGAACATTCATTTTTGCTAGAACCAAAGATGTTAAGAGAAAGTATCGATAGGTCCAATAGAGCTCAGCAGGTTGTGAAATTGAATAGAAGTAGTTTGAAATTGAACGTAGGGCTTTTGTTAAGCTGTATTTCGAAGCAAACGCACACACTTTTGCCACACATCCACATGCGGGGTAGGTCACGGATCCGCCACCCTGACTGGCAAAAATGTATGCGCTTGATCGTGCTCAAATACCGAATGGTTCTAGCGATGTGAAATATTTGGTTTCGCACTCCTTAAAGACCACATGTGATGGAAATTAATTTCCAATTAGTTTTAAAACCTCAACTTCTTATTTTTAACAGTAGACTCATATCTAAAATAATAGCGACAGTAAAAGTAGAGCCTGTTAAGTTGAAATATAAGATTTTAAATACTAGTACGTTTAGTACTACGTTTCAGTAATTACAAAATCTTTGTACGTATTTAAATTTTATTAATCAAGAATGTATTACAATAATTAGTTCAATTAAAAGGCGCATTTTAGAATTCACAACATCATTTTCTCTTGTACGAAAAATTCAGTAGAGTATAGACTCTCCAAATAAAAAAATAAAAGCTTCGAAGCTAACGAATGTCCATAAACAAAATAAAGAGATAGAAGTTTATTCATTAACGATAACATTTTCGAAAATGTAGTTTTAGAAGTAAGGTAAATATATAATCAGGTAAATTCCTGAAATCATAACATTTGTTGGGGTTGACTTCAGTACCACTAGTCAGTACCAAAGTCTCGACCCACTTCAACCTCCTCAAAGATTTCTTCGACACTTTTGGGATGATAGAATATTGCCTTCGTTCCAAGTCTCCTTCACTTCATTTATGCTGCCAGCTAACGAGTGACTGTTGACGAAAAATAGGGAAATAATCATTGAAGGCGATTTGTCGATTATAAATATCGCCTTCCATAGCGTCTTCTTTTGCAAGCGAGGCCGCTGTCACATTGCCCAGAATCGAACAATGAGAAGGGAACCATGCAAAGGTGATAAAAGAATAACGTGAGGATAAACCACTAAGAAGCTCCTTTATTTTCATGGGAAAGTAAGAGGAGTGCTAGCTTCAAAATGCGAATAGGCCTCTAAAAACTAAATCTTAAATGAAGTACTGATTTGATGTTAGTGAGGCAATAATTTCTAGCGAAAAGTGTATTGCAGCTAATTCCGCGACATACACGGAAAAAGTAGCTAGTAATTTATGATTGCCGCTATGAATTTCATTGTGCATATCAGTTGATTTAGTTTAGTCATTGTAGAATCCGTTTAAAATGAATGTTCTAATATTATAATAGCTCTCTTGATTTTTGGACATCCTGAAGATCAGACGCATTAATAAGATAAACCACCTACGAAAGAAAACCCTTCTGCTTTTCCTCAGTGAGACTTTTCAGTTATAAGATACTACGGATTTCAAGGAATAACAACTTTTATTCCTCATATTTATTCGAACATTGTTGTTCGAGTTCTACCATAGAAAATTGTGTTGGATTGTGTGCTAAGCATCGTCCTCGGTCGAGAAAAACTTATCATCTTTTTTAACAGCATTAATCTATTTTTTTTTGCCTTGTTTGCAATTAGCAAATTCAAACCCTTCTGCAATCGTAACCAAAACCACCCTCGATTCATTCAAACTGAGCGGGAGGCCAAATGAAAATCCACGAGCGAACCTCCAACGACGAAAACGGTAGTGCGGCTGCTGGGAATAAAATGGAAATCAACTCGATGATGTCTTGGAAAAGAGAAAACACCAAAGAGAGAGAGAAAGAGAAACCCTACGACATCAGCGGAACAATGAGAGAAGTGCAAGACCACGCCTCCCCAGAAAAGTTCTCGCTCGATTTTTCGTCGGTTCAATGTTTCCCTTTATATTTTAATCTGCTAGAAGTATTTTCCTTCCTTCCTTCCTGTCCCGTTTTTTGCGTCTCCTTCCCAGCATTCCCTAGAAGCTTTTCCGCTTGGATGGAGTGAGGATGATGATGCTGATGATGTTACCAACGACTGGTTGCGCAACGTCGTCACCGGAGGGCATCTCGTCGAGCTTCTCTCGCTTGATTTGAATATGAATTCATGATGATGAAATATTTTTGTCATTTTTAACCTTCCTGCTCGGTTCGGTTCGTTGCATCGACATCGCCATGGAAGCGCGAGACTCGTATAAGGCGAAGAATACCAAAGGATCAGAGCGGATTTTCACTCGTGCTGATTTCCGGGAAAATTTCCCTCCCACCTTGAAGCATTTTCGACAATTCGACTCCGCTCCGATCCGGATGATGAAAAGCGAGAAAGTCGGTAATCTTTGCATCAGCTACGGCAGGGTGTGGGATGATGAAGAAGGAGCGTAGCAAAGGCGTAAACAACATCTAATTTGCCTAATGTTCGCCTAGGGCCATTTTCAGGAAACGCATGGTCGTCGTCGTCGTCGTCGCTGCTGTGACATTCTACGGAACAAATTTAGTAAGGTGTTGGCGTTACCACGAAAAATACCCAGAACATGTGACATTAGGGAGATTGAGATTTGCGTTTATTGACTAACTGTTGACACTGCGCTCGGCTGTTGTTTTGCATTTCGATCCCTCGGGGCTATTTTCACTTGTTGGGTCCATGGAATTAATCTCTTAGCAGTGATGCATTGCTGAAATCCGAGTAGGAAATCAACTGAATTACAGAAAAAGATGCATAATTTTTCCTCTAATGAAACGACTTTTTTCGTGTAAAAAAAAAACTTTTTTTAAGAACAGTCCACAGGAAAAGTGCCTACCGATCCTATCCAAACATTTTAATAACCGAATCATCCGCTTCCATTCACTTGCGTAGCGGCTTTTATGCAAACAAGAAAAATCACAACAATAACAACGATCGGAGAAAAATCCGGCTTGCTTGAAACGGAAAACCGAGAAAAAAAGAAAAAAGTTATCCCCAAAAGAGTCATAAGCCTCTTTAGCTTTCAGGCACAATGTGTCCAAGTCCGCATATTCTTCTTGGTGTTTTTCTCTTCTTCTTCTGGGAGTGGTTTTGCTTGACTTAGCGCGGTACGAAGAGTTTCACCGCAGTAGGCTTGGTGCGGCAGAGCATATGCAATGGATGCTCAAAGACTAGCCTATTTTAAATATTGGCAAATATATGCGGTCGGCCCCCTCCCCGACTCCTTTCGACGGATGTCAAGCAAAAAAATGGAAATTGGAAGAAAAGGATAATATTTTTATAGGTGAAAGATTTTTTTTTCGGTTGCATGGATGTGAATCAGAAATTTGATCCGTTCTAAGGGTTCGATAAATGCATGGCCATTGGAATGGGTACATTCTCTATAGTAAGGCTGTATATTTTCGGCTGTGTTGGATACGAAGAGAAGTAAAGTGAAAGAATATGTTGCTTCCAATATCTTACCTTTATTTTGTACCACTTTACTCAGAGATTGAGTGAAATTGTATTGTAGTCTCTATTTCTCACTCAAAAATGTTCCTAAATTTCATAGTAATTAAGTTGACAAAATTTAGGAAAATTAGGAACCGTTCCCGTCACCGAAACAAAGATAGTAATACAAATGAAAGAGAGGGTATATTCAACATGTTCGTTCATCGTAACTTTAAATGGAAGTGCAGGGATGTGGAAAAATCTTTTCATGAAAATTAAAATCTTTTCATGAAAATAGATGACACAATTATGTAGTTTCCTCGAATATACTATTGCTTGATTTGAGTCACACTTATCCACTGTAGTTCTTTTTTTGGCAAAGAGCTCAAATATTTCAAAAATAACTTCACTGGTGATCCAATTCCTTCATTGATTAAAAGTTTTGAACCAGTTAAAACTGAGGACTTGCTCCGGTGATCTAAATTTTGTTTAAGACCAATTTTCTTACCTACACACTTATATTTTTTAACAAATCTGTAAATTTTTTCCGAAATCTCAACAGCTGAACGTTCGGTTATCTGATTTAACGGATTTCGGTGAAATTTTACAGTTATCTTTAAAAAAAAATACCGGATTTCGGTTAAGTTTTACCGAAATTCATTACATCGGATTACCGAACGTTCAGCTGTTGAGAATTTGGTAAAATTTTACAGATTTCTGTAAACCAATCTTAGTGTGTATCCTTTTAAGAACTGGAATGTGCATTGGTCTCTTGGATTATCGAGATTTTCATCATCTCCCGTCGTAGTCATTCAAATAACTTTTGGGTGTAGAAGGATATGTTCGCTCATGACCATGAGGCACCAAGAGTGGACAGTAGTGTTTGCTAGAATGAAAGCTATGAAGAGAAAGTGTTGAAAGTTCGGTCAGTGTACTGTAGGTTGGAATTAGAATAAAAGTAATGAAAATTGAGCGAAAGGGCATGGGTACAGTAGTACTCGAACGTTACCTTTGCCTAACATCCCACTGCGGGGTAGGTCGAAGCACGGACGAATCCGCAACCTCAACAGGCAAAAAGTAACGTTTTGGATAGAAACTAGCTATCTGCTAGAAACTATCACAAAGCTATCAGTGGGACATGAGCGCGATCCATCACGTTACTTTTGCCTATTAAGGTGGCGGATTCGTCCGTACCTCGACCTACCCCGCAGTGGGATGTTAGGCGAAGGTAACTGTCGCGACCGTACTCTGACGACGCTGGCTGCTGTCTTTGGCTGCTGTTCCTGGCGATTGTTCCTGGTTGAGGCTGGCTTGTGACTGCTCGCAGTGACTTCTGCCGTAATTATTTTGCATTTTATACATTATTATTTTATTTTTTTGATTCCTATTATCTATTACTACAGTTACGTCCTACTACTTTACCCATGCCCTTTCGTTCAATTTTCAATATTTTTATTCTATTTCCAACCTACCGCACACTGACGGAAGTTTCAACACTTTCTCTTCATATCATTCATTCTAGGAAACATTACTGTCCACTCTTGGTGCCTCACGGTCATCTCCTTCTACATCATTACACTACATCATACAATCGTTACTCCACGCACGGAGAATACAAAACATAACAATTAGAACTTTTGGGTATTTTTGTAACTTGTCCGGGGGTGAGATTCGAGCTCGTGACTTTGGCGTGAGATGTATGAATGTAAACCACTACGCCGGGGTCACCCCTAAGGGTGGTCTATTTTAGGAACAACTTTATGCTTGATTTGCATCAGCAAAACATAAATAAACCATCTAAAATATACCAACTTTGCGTTTCCCGCACCCGTGTTGTATTCCTTGTTGTTAAACCGGTGGTTTTATTTCCAGAGATCGTAGATTTTTCGCAAACTCTTAGCCATGAATTGGTTTGACCAAATATTTTTTACTGTCAGTTAACAGACGACGACCAAATACTTGCTATTTTGTTTGGCTGAGTGCGAGTGTGTAAGTGCATGCATTTCACTTAAATAATATTAGATAATGCTGATTCGTAATTTGGCAACGAAAAAACAGGAGTCGAAACGGAGAGGGTCACGTCCTGGATGATGCCTCTACATCGAATGTGATTTTCTTTCAGTCATCAGAAGCTGTTCCAGTAAGGAGTGTATCAAAAATAAGCTATCCACAAACTTTCTTTCAAATTATGTTGAAAACCGATATTTTATTCATACAAAAAATTGATCCTTTATTGTACGAGGTTAATCTTGAACATAATGAAGACCGGATGAAATTTAAGTTATTCCTTCACGAATTTTCGAACTTTGGATCGAATGCTCTTCATCAAGTTCCGGACAAGTGTTGCATCGCATTTTTTGGACGCTTGAGCCCAAATTTTTTTGAACTCCTGCATGTTCCCAGCTGCCTTACCAGTCTTCTTGAAGACCCTCTTAACGATTGCCCAGTAACGTTCGATGGGTCGAAGCTGAGGGCAATTTGGTGGATTGATATTTTTCTCAACGAAATCTATACCCTTTTCCGCAAGCCAATTGAGAGTGGTTTTGGCATAGTGAGCCGACGCTAAATCCGGCCAAAACAGTGGAGGTGTACTATGCTTCTTATATACAGGCAACAATCTCTTCTGGAGACACTCAGATCGATATAGTTCCGGTAGTGTAAAAAATGGTTGACTTCAAACCATAGGAACATATTGCTTGCCATACCAGTACCTTCCGACCGAATTACTTCACTTGAATCGACCTGTCCGCATCGCTCACTTCCCCCCCAACGACGGCAGTAAAGTATTGTGGACCTGGAAGGGTTTTTGAGTCCTCTTTTACATAGGTCTCATCGTCCGTCAAAACGCATGCATTCGGACGCTGCAAAAGACGCGAATACAATTTCCGGGCCCTTGTTGCTGCTCGCTTCTTCTGTTCTGCACTTCAGGTGGTTTCGCCTCTTGATACGCTGGATCATTCCGACACTCGTTCCTGCTTTTTTGGCCAAATCACGTATTGACATTGATTTGTTCTTCATGATTAGAGATACCACTTTCTGCTCCAGTTTCGGGTTGGAAGAACCGGGTTTTCTGCCTCTTCCTGGTAGCTCATCCAAAAAATAGTGTTCTCCAAACTTATTAATGATGATTTTAACACTCGCATGATGAATTCCAAACCGCTTCGCCAATTTTCGCATAGTAATACCCTTCTCACTTAGCCATGTGTCCAGAACCTTAATTTTCACTTCCTTTTCAATACGCGACATTTTGAAAACGCAGTATTTGAACCGCACAAACAAGTAAACAAAAGAAAGCTGACAGTCAAACGCACAGCAAAAACCATCACAAATACATGCGTAGAACGCAAATGTATGTGGATAGCTTATATTCGATACACTCCTTACTACTTTAGCGACATGCCATCCTTCGACATGCACTTTCTGCGTTGTTCTGCTCATGCCAAGGGAGATGTTTCTGGATATTATGCGACACTTAGAGTCATCTGATAACTTTTTCCAGCTAAGTTGTGATGCAGCTGGAAACGTCGGCCTGAACCCGTTACAAAACTGCACTGTAGCCTAGTTCAGCTAGTTCTCTCGACGAAAATGTGAGGGAAAGTCAATCAGCCTACTTGCAAAACCAAGTTAAGGGTTCTTCCCAGCAGTTCAGCAACTTAACTGAAATTCAGGGTATTTCCCAGAAATTCATCGAATTTCCATAAACGCAGGGGGCTTCACATGAGTTCTGGAATCCACTCAGAAGTTAAGGGTTCTTCTCAGAAGTTAATGCCACTCTCCATAAATTCAGGGAGCTTCCAAAAAATTCACACAACTTATTAGCATGTTTTGGGTAGTTCTAAGAAGATTATAGAACAACCGCAGTTCAGTAAATTTTCCAGAAAAATTAATTGACATAGCTTCATATATTTGTTTTATACATAATTCTCGAAGAAAGTAAATATCTTTGGATTATTAGCAGAATCAGAAAACCCTTCAGCAGACATTTGATTTATAAGCAATGAAATTTCTGTGTACCAGATATTGTCTTTACATGGCTATATATCTCCTCAAGTTCTTCTGACATTTTTGCATACTATTCAGCGATTCTCAGAAAATTATAGAACAACCCAAGCTCAAGGAATTTTCCAGAAAATTAAAGAAGATCCCACAAATCAGAGAAATGCATAAGCTTTTCAAAAGATTGAGGTCCAGAGAACTTCTCCGAAGCTCATGAAACTTCCCAGAAGTATAGGGAACTTCTCAGAAAACCTATAAGAGTTCAAGGTATTACCTTGAAGTTCAAGGTACTTCCCAGAAATTTCAAAAACTTTCCAGAACTTCAGGAAACGACCACAAAGGGAATTTCCCCAAAGATCAGGTAACAATCAGAGAACTTCCCAGAAGTTTGGAGCATGTTTTAAAGCTCAAGCCACTTCCCAGATGCTCAGGGCACTTCTCAAAAATTCAGGACGTTTCACAGAAGCCCTGGAATGTTCCAAGAATTTCAGAGAACTTTCTCAAAGATCGGGAACTTCCCAGAATTTCATAGTATGTCCCATAAATTCATAAAACTTCTAAGGATTTTTGAGCATTCTCCAAGATTTAGGAAACATTCCTAGATTTTTTCCATAAGTTTAGGGAGCTTCCTAAAAGTTTAGGGGTCTTCTCAGAATTCAGTTCTCAGAAAACAGTTCAGAGATCATCTCAGGTGCTCACGGTATTTAAGTTTCAAGAAGAACCTAGACTTCTTACAACTTTATAATTTTTCGTGCCGAATCAAAACGAGTATAAAAAAATCAACTACTTTTGTTACACTTTTGATTGTTATTTTTGTATTCTCCCCAGCGCGGAAGTAACGATCTTTGATGAAGTTTTTTTCAGAAGCAGATAATTTATCATCTCCATGCGAAGCGCTAGGAGCGGATAGTAATTTTGTTGCTAGAACAAATAGACATGAAGAGAAAGTGTATTGATAGATCCGTAAGGGAACGGCAGGCTTTTGAAATTGAATAGATGTAAGTTTGAAAACGAGCGGAGGGCATTTGAACGGTTGTTAGTGTTGAATCTATTTCTTGAAATTTTTGCTGTATCATAATCTTGGAAATTCTTGAAAGTGCTTCTAAGATTCAACAACATTTTGGAAATGCTGTTTATTTCACAGAAATTCCACCAAACTTTTTAAAAGTTTTGCAAATCGATGAAATTTCCAGATTTTTTAAATTAAAAAAAATTATTTAGTTAAATTATTAAAATATATGCAATTATTGGCTAACTCTGCTTCTCAAACTTCCGGTTTTTTCCAGAGAGGTGTTTCTACTCAATGGATGATTAGCTAAATTTTTGGATCCATGTTTCCAGAAACGTTGAGAATTTTCCGGCAATTCAATGAACTTCTCTGAAATTTCACCACTTCTCTTCTCAAGAGAGAGTGTGAGAGAGAGAGAGAGAGAGAGAGAGAGCAAACTTCGTGATTATCTTGAAACTCCAAATAAGTTTTCTCAAATTCAAAGGAGCTTAATCAACTTCTGCCTAGTTCGTTATATGTCCAAGCTTCATAGATATTCCGATGTTCACTGTAATTCAGAACATATTTTTTTCAAGAGTTCGTTCAGTTTTAAAAGCTTACAAATGTTCTTACCAATTCATGTATTTGCCGAGATGAGCACAGAATGGTCTAAAAGCTGTAGAATATACAGTTTAATAATATAACATTCAAAAACAATTCCTGAAAAAAATCAAAGATTTTTCGAACCTCCGAGAAATACGAATTGAATCTATCATTCGTTTCCCCCAGAAAGCTTACCAAACTGCCACTCTAACATGTATCCCCTCTCCTAAAAGAAAAGTCTGAATATGCTGACCCCCAGTAAACCTGCCGGCTTCTCTAAAATTTCTCTAAATAAACTATTTGAGAGTGGTAATCATGACCATCAATAAACCGCTTGTTCACTTTGAAGACTTCGGGATTCTCCATTTCTGAGCACCAAATTAGTCGTAAAAAACACAACATTCACAATTCCGGGAGCCTCCGCATTTCGAACTAGTCAGCGTTTTCCGGAAAATGCAGTGTCTGTAAAAAACTAAGAGAACCATTCGTTATTCCAGAATGAAACAAAAAACGCAACTTGCTAGCACCGTGAGCTACTTGAGATGAGGCTCATAGTGGAATTAAAAGGAATTTGCTCGCGATTACTAGCAAAAATAAAAAAAAAAAGTGTTTCAAGGTTTAATACTATATTTTTTTAAAAAGTGATCAAATGAAGTGTTAAATTCTCCTAGTTTCCCAATTACTAGAGATAATTATCAGCATCCGAGGCGAGCAACACCACGAATGTACCTCAGAATATACTCAATAAAGTTGAGTTTTGTTTAGAAGAAACTGAAATTTTACTCACTAATTGGTATTATAAAGTAGCATGTAAACATATACCAGATTGAAAATGATGCAAAATAAATCCAGTATAAAACAAAATTTACAACACCGGTGCAACGATGTTTTTGCGATCTAAATAATAAATCCAAACCACGATTTGGATCACCGTTGAAGATGCCCTTAAACTGAGATATCTACTGTTTCCTGGGGGTGCGACACATCTAAATCCAGATTCAAGATGATCGAAAAATCCCTCGCTAGCGAATCAATCTTTAAAAAATCTTGTAGCAGCTTGTGAATCTTAATCCATCAACTTGCATCGAGCTGCATCTTTTTGCAGTAAATCTTTAAAATCTTCATGAAAATCTTTAAAATCTTCTTTCTATCTACTAAGCGTGCGCACATCGCACAAAAGCAAAACAAAATAAATCCTGCATCTGAGATAGGGCGCGACTCTACTGTTTCAAATAGTTAACACACGCTCTTTTGAAACAATGCAAGGTTGTTTCTTTCCTGAAACTAGGTGAGCTACCAGGTAAGGAGTGTATCGAATATAAGCTATCCACATACATTTGCGTTGTACGCATGTATTTGTGATGGTTTTTTATGCTCTGAACACTGCATGCTGTGCGTTTGACTGTCAGCTTTCTTTTGTTTACTTGTTTGTGCGGTTCAAATTCTGCGTTTTCAAAATGTCGCGTATTGAAAAGGAAGTGAAAATTAAGGTTCTGGATACATGGCTGAGTGAGAAGGGTATTACTATGCTAAAATTGGCGAAGCGGTTTGTAATTCATCATGCGAGTGTTAAAACCATCATTAATAAGTTTGGGGAACACTATTCTTTAGATGAGCTACCAGGAAGAGGCAGAAAACCCGGTTCTTCCAACCCGAAACTGGAGCAGAAAGTGGTATCTCTAATCATGAAGAACAAATCAATGTCAATACGTGATTTGGCCAAAAAAGCAGGAACGAGTGTCGGAATGTTCCAGCGTATCAAGAGGCGAAACCACCTGAAGACCTACAAGAAGCAGAAAATCTCGAAACAAAGTGCAGAACAGAAGAAGCGAGCAGCAACAAGGGCCCGGAAATTGTATTCGCGTCTTTTGCAGCGTCCGGATGCATGCGTTTTGATGGACGATGAGACCTATGTAAAGGAGGACTCAAAAACCCTTCCAGGTCCACAATACTTTACTGCCGTCGTTTTGGAGGATGTGAGCGATGCGGACAGGTCGATTCAAGTGGAGAAATTCGGTCAAAAGGTACTGGTATGGCAAGCAATATATTCCTGTGGTTTGAAGTCAACCATTTTCTACACTACCGGAATTATAAATGCGGAAATCTATCGATCTGAGTGTCTCCAGAAGAGATTGTTGCCTGTATATAAGAAGCATAGTACACCTCCACTGTTTTGGCCGGATTTAGCATCGGCTCACTATGCCAAAACCACTCTCAATTGGCTTGCGGAAAAGGGTATAGATTTCGTTGAGAAAAATATCAATCCACCAAATTGCCCTCAGCTTCGACCCATCGAACGTTACTGGGCAATCGTGAAGAGGGTCTTCGAGAAGACTGGTAAGGCAGCTGGGAACATGCAGGAGTTCAAAAAGATTTGGGCTCGAGCGTCCAAAAAATGCGATGCAACACTTGTCCGGAACTTGATGAAGAGCATTCGATCCAAAGTTCGAAAATTCGTGAAGGAATAACTTAAATTTCATCCGGTCTTCATTATGTTCAAGATTAACCTCGTACAATAAAGGATCAATTTTTTGTATGAATAAAATATCGGTTTTCAACATAATTTGAAAGAAAGTTTGTGGATAGCTTATTTTCGATACACTCCTTATAACGCTTGTGGCGATCATGACTCATATTCATGCGAGCAGTTGTTATTGTTCATGATAATTGTGGTGTCCGTCATGATATCATGAAGCATATTCATAATGTCATGAAGTAACACATTTTATGATATCATAAATTTTCATTCATGAATCCGGCAACGGATTTTTTCCGTGCAGATCAATGATGGTCATGAAATCGATGCAGTTCGACTCCAACATAAACCCAGCGGAACGTTTTATGGCAACAGCTAATATAGCTTTGATTGGGGTTTCTTTGTCAAGGAAACATTTGGGCGAAAATGAAAAATTCGTTAAACACCTACTGTCCAAAAAACATTGGCGTGCTCGCTTAGCCCTAAAAGGGACTGAAGACGCTCGAAAATTACTGAAATCAAGAGTTGGATCACTACGCTACAAAGGTGAAAAGGTTGTTATG
The DNA here is from genome assembly GCA_034211315.2 of Aedes japonicus. Taxonomy (NCBI): domain Eukaryota; kingdom Metazoa; phylum Arthropoda; class Insecta; order Diptera; family Culicidae; genus Aedes; species Aedes japonicus. Next base: position 45,673 of record JASCZW010004237.1, on the reverse strand, counting down.
TCTGATGTCTAACGTCATGTTAAAGTGACGGCTTATACTTTCCGAGTAAAATTTAAATGATATTTAAATCGTATTTTGTAAAAAAAATCTGCTTTCATGTATTCGCAACTGGATTTCTATTCAGGTGATGAAAAGTAATGATGCAAATTGCAAATTCCATAGTTCAAGAAGGTTGGTTGAAGGCATCAAGATTGACTGGCTACCGGTTCCTCAACTCACTGGCAAGAAATACATGGATTTCGATGAAATATACGGTACTGAACCAAATGATGATCATCAACCGAGTAAGAGCAATGTGCCTATAGAAACTAAAAGTTTGCCTCATCCTTAATTCGCTTTAGCTTCGACTAGAACGCCCTTGATCGTCAACTGCACCGAATGCAACTTTCCTCGCCTTATGTAAAGGGTGTCTACGATGAAATTGCCACACTATGAAATTGCTCTAACTTTTTAACCGTTGGGTAGAATTAAATTTGGGTGGATTTAGTTCATAGTGCATTATTTACATCCTGCAAGTTTCAAAGTCCTGTGATCAAAACTCGCGGAAATGGAGTCGAAAGAACAGCTCGTGCGTGATAAAATCTTGTGCATTCATCACGAGAACAAGGATCTCTCGCATCGTTCCATCGCTAAAACGTTGGGAATCGTGAATTCCACGGTGTCGCGAGTGATTAAGCGGTTCGAGGAACGGTTGACCACCGATCGGAAGCCCAGAAGTGAAGGAAAAAGTATTCCGTACAACACCAAAAATCACAACCGCGTCGTTGGGGCCTTCAACCGAAATCCGAACGCCTCCGTTCGGGATGTGGCTAAGAAGCTGCACCTAAGCCGAAGTTTTGTCCAGAAGGCCAAAACTAAGGCTGGGCTTCGAACGTTCAAGGTACAAAAGGCCCCTAATCGCGACGAGAAGCAGAACAAGTCCGCCAAAACCCGTGCCAGGAAGTTGTACCTCGACATGCTGACGAAAGTTGAATGCTGCATCATGGACGACGAAACATATGTGAAGGCCGACTTCAAACAGATCCCCGGCAACCTGTTTTTCACGGCCAAAGATAAGTTCAGCGTTCCGGAGCAAGTCCGCACTCAGAGGATGTCCAAATTTGCGAAGAAATTCCTGGTTTGGCAAGCCATCTGCACGTGCGGGAAGCGGAGTGCACCTTTCGTGACCCAGGACACGATGAACGGACAGGTGTACATAAAAGAGTGCCTCCGGAAGCGGCTGCTTCCTCTCCTGAAGGCCCACAACGTCCCAACAATCTTCTGGCCGGATTTGGCCTCATGCCACTACTCCAAGGACGTGCTGAAGTGGTATGCGGACAATAAGGTCAATTTCGTGCCGAAAATGTTCAACCCTCCCAACACTCCGGAGCTCCGCCCCATCGAGAAGTACTGGGCGATTATGAAGCAGCACCTTCTTAAACGACCTAAGGTAGTGAAGACAGTCGAGGAACTGAAGAAAGTATGGGTTTACATGCAAAAAACGGTTGATTCACAGGTTGTGCAGAATCCTATGGCCGGGGTTAAGGCCAAGGTGCGGGCATTTGCGTATGGACTGTAAATAAAATACGAGTAAAATGGTAAAATGAAGTTCAATAGTTATTTCTCAATCCCTGAAAATTTGATGGCAATCGGATGAAAACTCGAATTTTGCGAATCAATTTTGTGTGTGGCAATTTCATCGTGGACACCCTTTTCTCCAAATACAGTTTGAATAAGCAGGAACATTTGTGGTTTTCCGTTTAATGATTTGCCTAATATTTTTCAAAGCCCAAAATATCAAATGATATGATCCCATCAAATACTTTTCGTTTTTGGTTCCTTCTAAAGACAAAAAAAATTCAAAAGAAAAAATCTGCTTGAAACAACAAATAGTATTAAAGACCATAAAAAAAATTAGGAAAAAAGAAAACATATGTTTTATTCAAATTTAGGATGAAAAAAGTGATGATGCTAAAGGGATTTTAAAACGTTTTGGGTAGATTATAATCGCCGATGGAAGAAAGTGCGACGGAATGTTGGACGGAAAAAGAAGTTCAACAGATAAAATGTCGACTGGTTGTATGAGTTCTTGATATTTGACTAACCAGAAGTTTCTGGCATTGGAAACACGAATGCCGGAAGGCCCCAAAAGGGTTTTGGCGAACTGTGTGAGAGAAGTGAGTGAGCTACAGAGCTGTGCAAACGAGTCTTAAAGCTTATAAAGAGGTTGCTGCTACCGATATGTTGAAGAACAAGGGTTAGCCGCTTAGAACAGTGTGCCAGCCACGATGTCTTACACAATTGACGAATATGTTTCCTAACAGCAGCACTTTGATTTTCAATCCATTCCACATGTGGAGCATATTGAGGTACACTTTTGACAGTTGAGCTTAGAGAAATACGAAACCAGCAAGCTAGCCAATATGCATTGCCTGGTTGCCAGGCTCAGCCGAAAATAAAAATTTGAGCTGTCAAAACACCGGCAGAACATTGCAACGCTTGTAGACACACTTAAATAAAAACACAGGAGAAAAGTGTGCTAAGCGATGCACCTCTTGCTGAAGAATCATTAAAAAAAGAATATCGGTCCCGTTGTTAAAAAGTTTAAATTCTTTAAAAAATATGTTTTCAAAAATTTCGTTTTGTGGATCACCTTAAGAATAAAATGAAAAATTCGAGTCATACATTTTCCAAAAAGGAACAAACTTACCAAACGTTTGGAGTTTCTATGATCCTCTTCATTTTTTTGGCTTGGAATTGCTGAGTTATAAAATTTTGCGGATGTTCCGGATCTTCCAAAAGACCATACCATGGCCACTCAGAGTCATACATTTTTCCTCACATCGCTTTACTTCTTAAATTGTATGTACAATTGGTTTTGATAAGAATTTTAGTGCTTCAAGACGAGACTAATGAATTTACCATTTTATCGAAAGGTTCCAGATATTCTCTGAATCATAAAGTGGCCATAACTCGGTAGTGTGGCCATATACGACAACTAAGATAGCATATTTGAAGTCAGCGGTCCAAAACTACTTGAAAACACATAACTTATCTTTGCGAAATCCATTTTTAGACTTTTTTCCGCTTTCTGTATGGAATGGAATCAGTGTGCATCGGCTGGTAAAAAACATGTCTGAAAAGTTCGTGCTAGCCGCGTTAGGTCTTCTAAGTTGGAATCGTACATTACACCGAGTCCAATATATTCTCATACACTTTTTCCTTGCATTAGTGTCGTGCAACTACTCAACATGCTTCACGTATGTGTTGGTGTAGTTTTGCATTATGTTTATACAAACGCTTTTAGGTTATGTCCAATTGTTTTCATTCGGTGTTTATCTTCTACCAGTTTCTTGCTGTGGTGATAAAAAAGTTTTTAAAAGGTGAGCGCCCGGGTGCTATTTTCAGAAATTTGAAAAACCTCGGAGTAAAGCGGGATTTTGTGTACCGAACCATCCGAAGGTACCGTGACACCTGCTTGTTGGATGACCGGAAGAGATCCGGTCGTACTCTTACTGTGCGGACTGCAAGAGTTGTTAAAGTGGTCAAGGAACAGATTAGACAAAAATCACAGCGCTCGTAAAATGAATGTTTCGAGATCGTCAATGCACAATATACTGCAAAATGACCTTGGATTTCAAGCTTTCAAGAAACGTAAGGTTCACGGAGTTTCGGAACCTTCCAAGCAGAAACGACACGAAAGAGCAAGTCTGCATTTGTCGCGGCACGGTGGGGAAGAATTTATCTTTTCCGACGAAAAGTTATTCGTCTTGCAACAATCGCACAATGTCCAGAACGATAGATTGTGGGCTCTCTCTTCGACAACTGTTCCAGAGAGTGATAGGCATATTCCACAGTTCTAAAGTGCTGCGTCAGTGATGGTTTGGGGGGGAAGTTCGGAAGCGAGGCAAATTACCACTGGTTTAAATCTAAAAAGCGTTAAAGTGAATGCCGTATATTATAAAACGGAAGTTTTGAAGTTTTCAAGCCATATGTAAAAGAGGTGTTTGGAGATGATCGCTATGTGTTTCAGCAGGTCGGAGCGCCATCGCATACTGCAAATCTCGTTCAGGGCTGGTGCCGAGAAAATTTGACCGACTTTTTGGACAAGAATGAATGGCCTACCAGTTCACCAGATCTGAATCCCTTGGAATATTTCGTATGGTCAAGGTAAATGACCACAGGGCGTCTAATATGAACCAATTCAAAACCGTAATCAAACTAATTTGGGACGAAATGCCGATGGAAGTCGTGCGTGGCGATGTTATTCCAAAACATATGCTGTAGTTGACCAGTATTATATTGCAATATAATGGGTAAAGTTATCAATAAAATCTGGATTATCGATTTGAAATAAAGAGAGTTTTAATTTGCATAAGAATATATTGGACACGGTGTAAGTTACCAAACGAGTGTGGTGAAAAGACTGCAGTGTCTGAAGTGTCAGAATTGACAGGTTAGGTTCCTTCCGGTGCTCGATTAGGAAAGACTGTATCCTGCCAGTAGTAGTGTCGTGACTCGCTTGGATTCCTGACCGAGACAATAGTTCGCGCAGAGTACTACTCCCGGGATCCGCGGAACGTTCAGTTGCATTAATGTAATGCAAAATACTAGGTTCTATGAATAACGTCAGTAAAAGCTTTTACTTTATTCAAATGCATTCGTCAAACCCTTTAGTTGAGCGTTTACCCACGTCGATATGCATTTACTCATTAAGCAAGAATTTGAGTATTTACTTTTCCAACATCCTAGTCCAAATGTATAAAAAGTATAAATTGAGTAAATGCTCACAAAATCTTGAGTCACCTGTAAAGCATACTCAGTTGAAATCGAACTAACAATAGGGAGTACGTGGATTTTGTAAATTTACCATCTCCAATGGTAGTTGGCGTAAACAGTGTTTATCAAAGTTTTGATTGTTCTGTGAAAGTTTATAAAACACGATGAGAAGAAGACAAAGATAACTCCAAGCAACTGTTCTGGTTCACTCGAGAAAATGTGAACTTTATGGCACAAACATTTTTGGAAAATGATTCTAAAATCCGAGGAGTAGCATTATCAAATATACAAAGGATGCAGTGATTTTTGCGATATATGAGTGGTCCCGGATTCCAGATAACGAATATATATTTTTGTGGAAACGATTTATTACATTGCTTGGTATAAACCAGAGGTAGGCGTGGGCGAAGATTTGGGCATTCATCAAACTACTATGTGCAAAACGTTCCTTGTACAGTTACTGAAATGGCACACGAAAAGAAGTTGTGTCCACGAAAATTCAGATTCCTCAGTGCTAAAGCGGCCATAGATTGCACTCATATCTTAATCAAATCTCTTTCAGATTGATTACAGCTAGTAAGCATACAAACTGATGTGAGGAAATATTGAATATATAGGGTAGGGAACGACTTAAGCACCCGAGACCCTATTCCAAGCACGGGGTTAACGTTAACCTACAACGCTCATTTTTTGCAGTATGGTGCTCCATCTAGTGAAGCACCATACTGCAAAAAATGAACGTTGTAGTTTAACGTTTACCCCGTGCTTGGAATAGGGTCTCCGGTGCTTAAGCCGTTCCCTACCCTAGTATAAATTCTGAGCTATATAAATTTTAAATTTTGAGTTAATTGATGCTGTCGAGAATGACTCAGCATAAGCCAATAAAAGTGACTGTAGAATACCTGGACCGGTGGATAGCTCGGTGGATGATGGTGCTCGAGGGCTGGATGGGATGCTCCTTGGCCTTGAGTACAAGATTCTTCCTTGGAATGGCAATAGACAACTACACTCCATACATTAAAAACAACACTTTATTTTAAAACACCAACTCTAAATCACTACATTTATTGACTACAAAATACAACTAATTTTCGGTCATACAGGACCGTCTTCGATCGGTTCGACTTACAACTAAAACTAAAATCTTCACTCACTTCTAGTATCCCCAAACACGAATAGCCGATGGTGAATACAGAAAACAGTTCACTCACGCTCACTACCCATCGGCTATCGCAAGATCAGCTGCATCGATGACTTCACAGCAGGCACGATCGAAAGGAAAAGTGATCTCCCTTGTTGATGTAGCTCGCCGGCGGCGAGCGATGAACAGAACAAAGGCCACCAGAAACAACAGTCTGCTGTGATGGCCTTCAGTGGAGAATAACCAAAACAATTGGCACGTCTGCCGTACTGCTGGTCGGTCGAGATGATGAGATGCTAGGGTGGTCCTCACAGACAGTGACTTATATGCTTTGATTGATTCTCTTCATCGACTTTCGTTCGTTAATATCTCCAAGAATATCTCAACTGTGTACCAATTAGAAACGATATGTATTGGAACAGCCATGGTTATCAAAAGAGAAAGTCTATTAAGAGAATAAATCACAACAGAAATGAAAATTTGAAAAAAATTCCTACTAAGTTATTGTACTTAGGCTTTGTGCACAAATTACGTAACGCATGATGGGGGGAGGGGGGGTTTTAAAATCGTTACGTAACAAAATAACCAATTTGAAATATAAATCAAAAGTGATAACCAATTGAAAATCAATAAAATTTCCTGTGTGCCAAGCAAAGTAGCAAGTAGCAAAGGGTTAAGTTATACTAGTTAAGAACCATGTTATTTTTTTTTTTTGCGAAAACCCCACTTTTAATACGTTAAATGAAAGCTTTAAATGCATATTTTGAAGAAAAATATCTAAGCTGAGCCAAAGCTTTGTTTTTATATTGTTAATCACGTTTGCCATAACTGGAACACTGGACCAATTATCGACATAGTTTTAAATTTTGGTTCCTTTGATGGCCAATCGCATGTAATCCTTATGGGAGTGGCCATAATAGGAACACATTTATGGCCAAATGGTGCAAAAAAACTCACATTTTAAGGAAAATAAAAGTTTTTCTTTTGATTTCAGACCAAATTCCAAAGCTTCGATAAATGGAGACGTACTATTTAAATGTGATCTTCTAAACGAAAGGTATCTTATGGCGATTTGTATCACCAATTGGCGCAATTGTCCATAAACGGTACATCTACATGCCGAGAAGTATATTGTTTTATAAATTTTATAGTTGTTGTAAAATTTTGTTAAATTGGTTGTTTATTGTTAAATCTACAAAATTATTTTGTGGAATCAATAATGATTTCTGTTATAATAATTGATTAACAATATTGGATTCGATAAGAAATTTTGTTTGTGGTGATACATCATTGCATTATACTTAAACAATATGTTGTTTGATTTAATACACAGGAAATGTCGATTCTAATCATTGCGTTCAATCACCCAATATTCTCCTGCGTGTAGCCTCAAATGCACTTGTTACTGCCCTTTTGTTCTATATTTTTGCCGTCATGAATTAGTCGTAAAAGGAAAACTCTGATTGGTGTATTAAAAAAAATAAATAATAATTAGATTATAAAAATTGCAACAGGTAAATATAATGCATTGCATAAAATACTGTTGCAATCTCTTAACTAGATTCAAGTGACATGAATAAAACTTTTTTTTTGTGATACTTTAAATAATTGAAAGACGTTTGAGTAAACTTGTTGAACTAATATTTGTAACAGTTTTAAAAACATCCAGTAACCTGAATAAATGCAGTACAATGAGTGCAATGTATTTCGTAATCTTTATAATTGCTTTAAGTTACTTAAATGACATTAATTTACTGATGCTGGCAATCTTAACTGATTTAAAGTTACCAAAATGAGATTTAAACATTAAAACCACCGTAATTACAGTTTTTGTGATGACTTTATAACAATTGAGAAGTAGGGGTGGGGGGAGGGGTTCGTGAGCGTTACGTAATTAAAGGGGGGAGTTTAATCACGCGTTACTTATTGTTACATAGGGGGGAGAGGGGGTCCAAAATTACGTTTTTCTGCGTTACGTAATTTGTGCACAAAGCCTTACATGGAACGTTTACTAATGCTGGGATTTTCAACCCCTCCCATTAACTGGAAAAACTTTCTTTCCAATTCTTTCAGAACAATTTTTCGGGTTCAGTCTACTTACGATCCGATCTTGACTCTTTACCTCATGTTGTTAATTTTCTTACTAAACTAAACTACTAAATTTACTAAACAGACATGTCGATTCCATGTTGGATCAGCAGCTGCATACATATTATTTTTGCTGCTAATTTCGTTATCAGCTCTGTTTCCAGCCGAACTTTTCCAAAGGATGCCAGAATATCCACAAACTTGCGGATGTTGAACTGGTAATTTTTTTTTCAATTGATTCAAAAATTAGAGCCCAAAAACTCGAACCGATCTAACCAAATTCTTAGCTAGGGTAAACAAGCTCCTTGAATTGTCAGAAATGAATTGACGCCATCGTGCAATGATCTAATCTTCATTCTGACAATGTTTTAGTTTATCAACAAAGCTTTTTACTAGCTAAGAAAAACTAGAAAAATATTGTTTTGACAGAGTAAATCCTATGTTCATAATTCGAACATACTTAGAGTAGAGTACAACTCTCGCGTAACTCATGTGAGGCGCATAAAACCCGAGGAGGACCGAATAACTCGATAACTGGCCTTGGTATTTATGAGCTCAGATTAAGAGGTAAAATACCTGAGGATAATACCATAAAATTGTTCCCACAATGTTATGCAAATACCTAATTTTGGTAAAACAATACCAAAATCGTACCTGTCAGGTATTCCAAGGTATCCAAAATAACAAGTTTTGGTATTCGAGAGATATTTTACTTGCAATTCTTAGGTATTTTGCTGAGGTATTTTACCTCTTAATCTGAGCTCTTTAATACCAAGGCCAGTTATCAAGATAATAATTAGGTATTCATGAGTTGTTGTCTCCTGCTCGAGAAGCCATTCGTAAACAATTACTCTAAATATCGATTTCTCTTAAATCTTAAATCACTCTTGTGAAATAAAACCAGCATATGGTAGACGAATGTTATTTCTACCATATGGAGTAGCTGGATGTAGCAGGACTCTAGCGATTCGTGAGAGATCAAAGTTTAAAGTCATTGTTTACAAATGGCTTTTATTCCCCAATCATAAATTACTCAAGAACTTTACTCATAAGAATTTGAGCAAATGCTCAAACAGTTTACTTTACTCAAACTAATTTGCTTTTGAGTAATTGCTCATTTTAATTGATATGGCCTACTGTCACTGTGTTGGTGAACATGCGTGATGCAGATCTCCAAAAACAACAAATCACAACAGCAGCATAGTTTTTGAAAGGTTTCGGCTAAAAAATGTCTTCTTGTGCAGTAAAAGCATGGGGACAAAAAAACTAAACTTGCTTTGTTATCATTCGCTTGTTTTTTTAATTTTACGTCACCATCCGAAATCATGGATAGTTTACATATTTTTCGTTACTAATACGCCACACATTATCCTGATTGACAATTGCTCCACATTCAAAATAAAATGACTACTATTATAGGGCAAGTATGAGCTTGTTAATAGATCAAAAGGTGTCACGATCAAAATTTGGTCAAACAAGAACGTGTGGTATTTTTTCATTCAATGTGTGTGAAATGAACAAATCAATTAGGTTTAATCCTCAATCTGGTTTTGATCCCATAGGCCCCAAACCCGGAAGTAAGGGACGGTAACGATCCTGCATATAGGAAATTCATATCTTTTAAAAATAGAATATAAAAAACTTAAAGTCGCTGTAACCAACATCAGTGTATGCAGCTTACAAAAAGTAAGCCCACAATGGCAAGAAGATTAGCAAACAACTCAAACCCATTACATATGAGGTGGTTCCAGGCAATCAAATTAGCGGCAAATCGGCAGGCAAGGAGTTGGTAGATAGTGCTTGAGGTTAAAAAGAAATTTAAAAGGATCCTAATTCACCATTGTATCGTTGAGTCTATTGAAAAGCAAAAGCACTGAAAGAGAAAAAGGTCCTGAAGAGGTTGGCAATAGAGCTGCAATCTGTAGCTGCTGGAAGGTGATGTTGACTGACTGACTGACTGACGTCGGACGGTTGAATAAGGAAAATTTCCTGTGCCTGAAGTTAGTTCAGCTGTTCTTTTTATTTTCGTCCTGATCGAAACACGGGAGGCTGCCTGCTCTAGGAGCAACGGGCGGGGAGAGGAAGAAGTTATTATACGAATTAATTGATGTGTAAATAGTTGGAAACGTAATACGGGCATGGGAATGTTTGACTAGGCTGCCAAGCTGGAACGAGATTTACCTGAGAGTTGTTGGGTTTCGAGTGGCTTGGAAAATTTGCCAGATTGCGGTCGTTATGATATGGTGAAGTGAGCAATAACTTACAAATGATCAACCCTTCGAGGTTCGGCGAGATCCAATTGAACGCTGTCAATTATAATTACCCTTTGTTCGTTTTCCGCCATCGCATCGTCGTCGGCCTGTGCGATAAGCTTTACAATTTTACAGCGCGAATTAGTAACGGTGATTCGGTCGTCATAATATCTCTCCCCTCGGGTTTGAAACAACCAATCGACGGACGCGGACCGACGTGCAACCAAATCGGGTGAAAGAGGACAGCAGTTCTTTTCCCTTTGATCCTTGTCAGAAGAAAATAATATTGGACAGGTTACAGGATCATAGAATTGATAAATTGAAAAAGTTGCGAGTCCATAGTGCATAACGTGTTCAAAGTAATCATCCATTCGTGAAACATGAAAATCATAAAATCATCATCAAGCCAAGCAGTGGAGTGTGCCGGCAAACGACATGGCGCAATAATAACGTTGGATGGCGGGGCACATGAATGGCAAAAACGAGGAAAACAATCCATGCATGTAGAGCAATTTAAGGTACTAAGTTTCATGATGGTGGATGATTGTTTTATTATCTTCTGTATGATGATTATTTTTACAGAGCTGATGTTCATTTGATATTCAAATGTTTTTTAACTCTAATTGGAAGAAAAACTTTAATAACTTGCAAGTATTTTTTTTAAATAATTGTGAAGATTTAATGAGACTGTGCAGAATATAAGCGGGAGATGGCCTTTCATTTCCCGGAACGAACAAACGATAGAAATTTGAAATATGAGCCAGTCATACCTCCAATTTATTAAACTATAAATTTTTCGAACCACTTTGAAAATCGCTTTACATTAGAAAAGTGCTGAAAGCTGACTTACAAGTGATTGGATATCCCTAAAACAAGAAAACATTTTGTCCGAGTTCAAATGCAAATCCAATCCAAATCCAATCCAAATTCAATGCAAATTACAGGTGGAAGAAATCATTACGGTTAATATAAAAGTATAAAACTTGCTTCAAAAGCTACCCATCTGATAGTAGTCCACATAACTTCTGGCATCTCCTTTTTTGTTTCTTAGAAATCAATTTTGTATTGCAACAAATCAATTTTGTAAACCAACATCTGAGACATCTTTTCTCGGACGAAAAGCTAAATTTAGTTAACGTTGTACACTCAGGCTGTGTACCAATTCGCGAATTAATTTTAATTTTCACTTAAAATTGACCGATGGAAAATAATCAATTAGGAACTACAAATAAGAAGAAAAATTAGTATTTTCCATTTAATTCCAACTACCTTTGCTTATCTTTGACAGATACGCGTATTTCGTCTACAATGTGAAGACTTCTTCAGTACTTCTCGTACTAATAACTCGACTTGAGTCGAATAAAGTCGAGTTATTAGTACGAGACACTGAAAACGTCTGCACATTGTAGACGAAATACGCGTATCTGTCAAAGATAAGCAATTGTAGTTGGAATTAAATGGAAAATACTAATTTTTCTTCTAATTTCTAGTTACAAGTATTCCACTAAACAGCTCAAACCCTCTAGGATTAATTAATTATGGCTGTGTTCCAATTCGAGAACTCATTTTAATTTTCACTTAAATAATCGATTAGGTCTGCTACTCGGGCTGACATATTTCTGACAGACGGTAACTCAATTTTGACCTTTTCGAAAGTTTGTGGATCAACAACTTAGAGATTTTAATCGATTAATCAATTATTTTTCATATGTCGAGTTTAAGTAAAATTAATATTAATTCGCAAACTGGTACATAGCCTCAATATTGTACGCGAACAACAAACCACTCCAATTTTGGGTAAAATTCCACGATAGTGCACACTGGTACAGTTTCTGACCTAAAATTTAAAACGACATCCAGGTGGCAGCAGTATTATTATGCGAGCTTTTAAAACAGACATGGCGCCTCATCTTTGCTTTTATCCCGAACTTTCTGCCTACCTATGAATCGAGTTTATTTTAACCAACTTCGTTAGATATGATTTTATTACAGATAGTGTCTGTTCCCTTTGTTGTGTCTTGTCGGTAAGGGAGCATTCTAAATTATACACTCCCGCTTCACTTTACTCAATTTTTGATTACAATTGTATGCTATCTCTTTTTCTCTCAAGGAAATGTAACTCAATTTTCGTAAAAAAGGTGTTCCGAGCGGGAATCGATTTTACTCAGGTTCCATAAGTTAAACAAACACGGAAAGAAAAAAGTATCCAATGCTTCAGTGAAACGCGCTTTTTTAAGTTGGCGCTGACATAATCTATATGCTAAAATGGGTAATTTTCAACCATTTTGGTTTCTTGGCAATGGGTGAATAAATAAATATTTTTCGACATAAACTGATTTAACCCATTAATTGGGGAGAGGCACTTCTACCGAAAATAGGTGTTTCTTACCCATTAATGGGCTTTTGCAGATGAGCGTGTAGTTAAAATTACGTAAAAATCTCATGAGGGCCCGTTAATAAACCACGTAGACTTATTTTTGAAGATCTCAGACCACCCCTCGCCGCTATTCTGCATAAAAAAATTGAGTGGAGCGTAGACTTTGGTCAACCGACTCTCTACTCCCCGAAAAGTCTATTTGGTTTATAAATCTAGACAAAATACTCAATAGGTCGGAAGTAACATTTGTAAACAATTACTTCTAGGATATTTTTCTGGGATCTGCTTGCTCCCACAAACAAAATTGCACCAGAAACAGATACAGGGCGTTATTAGCTTCCCGTCGGTAGTAGATATAAATGTTAGCAACCTGGCATTTACAGGATGTTTACGTTTTAAGTCATTTTCTACAATGGTTACTTTCGACCTCTTGACAATTTTGTCTAGAAATAGCCCCTGAACGTCTGTTTGGTTGAAACCAGGGACCTGACGGGTTGTCATTTTCCAGTAGCTAACATCTCTTGCAACCAAACGTCGAAAGATTCATTGTTGGTAAACAAGACTGGCGTTCGTACCCGTTGTAACAAACGTCAGATTGGCCTTATTAACAAAAAAACTCCCGCGATATGTTGTATACACAGATAGAAAGAAACATTTAATTTTCTTCGTTGTCTAATGCACATAAAGGGAATAAATAATGAGATATTTCATTTAAATTTAAGCCAGATAACGCCTGAATCTAGTCTGTTGTATGAAAGATTGCATACATTGTTGTATGGCGAATGAAAAATTCCAAACAATTTCGTTATAAAGGGTGATACGGTCAAAATTTGGTCAAGGGAAAACGCGTGTAAATCGGTGAAAACGTTTATTTAAAAAATCAAATTAAATTTCTTTTTCAAGTTCAATTAGTATAAAATTCCGGAGAAATATTCAGTTAGGCTTCCGCTTTTCCAAATCCGAATTGCCGGGCCTTACGCTTGACCCCTGCCATCAGATTTTGTACAGCCACCTTGTCCACCTTCTTCGCCGCAAAAAGCCAGTTTGCCTTGAACTGCTGCTCGTCCTTAGCAGTTTTTTTGGTCTTCTTTAGGTTCCGCTTGACAATAGCCCAGTATTTCTCAATTGGGCGGAGCTCTGGCGTGTTGGGAGGGTTCTTGTCCTTGGGAACCACCTGCACGTTGTTGGCGGCGTACCACTCCATGGCCTTTTAACCGTAATGGCAAGATGCCAAATCCGGCCAAAACAGTACGGAACAACCGTGTTTCTTCAGGAAAGGCAGCAGACGTTTATTCAAACACTCTTTCACGTAAATTTCTTGGTTGACAGTCCCGGAAGCTATGAAAATGCTGCTTTTCAAGCCACAGGTACAGATGGCTTGCCAAACCAGATATTTCTTTGCGAACTTTGACAGTTTCGTGTGCTTGAAAATATCTGCTACCTTTCCCCTTCCTTTTGCCGTATAAAACTCCTGTCCCGGAAGCTGCTTGTAGTCGGCTTTGACGTAGGTTTCGTCGTCCATTACCACGCAGTCAAACTTCGTCAGCATCGTCGTGTACAGCCTCCGGGATCGCGCTTTGGCCGTCGTATTTTGTTTATCATCGCGATTTGGAGTCACTACCTTCTTGTAAGTCGATAGTCCGGCTCGTTTTTTGGCTCGATGCACGGTTGTAGACGATACACCCAGCTTATTTGCGGCATCTCGGAGAGATAGGTTAGGGTTTCGCTTGAAACTACCGGCAACTCTCTTTGTCGTCTCAGCGGCTTCCGGTTTTCGATTTCCCCCGATCCAGACTTCCTGGCTGTCGACAAACGTTCCCCAAACACTTTAATTACATTTGTAACGGTTGATTTGGCAACTTTTAGCGATTTTGCCAACTTTGCGTGCGAGTAGCTCGGATTTTCGCGATGCGCGAGCAAAATTTTGATACGCTGCTCTTCTTGCTTGTACGGCATTTTGACAACTGAAGAGTGAATTCCAAAATCAAAATAGGAGCAACGTTCTACACACACACCTTCAAAATGAGGGGTGTTCAGGTTTTTTAAATGCAAAATTGAAAGAAATACGTCATGTTGATATTGACCAAATTTTGACCGTATCGCCCTTTACACGGTGTTCAATAAGTTCGGATACACTTTCAAAATTTGTTAAAAAAATGAAAACATGTTTTTTTTTATTTTTTGGATTTATGTTATTGAAAGCTATGTTTACAAGGAACGTTTACAACATTTCTCTTGGAATGACCCCCCCTTTGTACTCCTTAACGAGCTTCAAACGTTTCTCGAACGCGTCGCAGGCGGCACGCACGGACTGCATGGGCATTTCGTCCCAGATTTTGAGAATTACCGTCTTGAAATGATCCAAAGTGCTGACCTTGTATTCGTTCAGCTTCGCCATCATATAGGACCAAACAAAAAAGTCGAGAGGATTCAAGTCCGGGAGCTGGGAGGCCACAAGTTTTGTCCAGAAAGTCGGTTAAATTGTCCCGACACCAGGCTTGAACCACATTTGCCGTATGGGCTGGTGCACCGTCCTGCTGGAACACGTAGTGCTCATCGCCGTAGAGGCTTCGGAGACTGGGAGCAACAACCTTTTCCAAAACCTCAGTTTTGTAGTACGCCGCGTTGATTTTGACGTTTTTTCAATAAACACCAAGGGTAGCTTACCACGTTTGCATACTGCCCCCAAACCATCACCGACGCGGCGCCTGGAACCGAGGGATGTTCATATTGGATTCAGGAATGCTGTCCCTCGATGGCGCCCACACCCGGTCATTTTGCACATTGTGCGGCTGCTGCAGCACGAACAGTTTCTCGTCCGAAAAAACAAACTCCTGACCAGCGTGCCAGAGAGGATCCTCTTAGCTCGATCCAACCGCTTTTTGCTGGTAGCCTCCGAAACGCCATGGACCTTACGTTTTTGTAAGGCCTGAAACCAAGGTCCTTGGTGAGTATGGTGTGAGCAGTTTCAATGGAAACGTTGAGATCTGCAGCCGTTTTCCGGATTGAGCGGTTCTTTTTGCGCCGAATTCGCTCCCTCACGATCTTGATGACCCGTGGCGTCCTCGCTGAACGCGGCCGACCGGATCTCGCACGGTCATTGGTCGAGGACGTCTCCCGGTATCGCCTGATGGTCGTGTAGACAAAGTTCCGCTTGACCCCATGCGATTTCAGCAGCCGGAATATATCGCTGGGTCGCTCACCGTTCAAAAAACGCTTAATTACGAAGTCCCGATACTCTTTCATCGCGCGTAACAAACGAACAACAACTAACAGAATGTCAACACCGCGCACATTCGGTAGCGTATGAATGAAGCTAAAGCTGACACCAATACCAATGCATAATATGTACATGGCGCATACCTACGCAATGATGAAAACTTGTATTCGAACTTATTGAACACCGTGTATACACTTAGTAGCAAAAAAAGCCGAGCAAAATTTTGCTTCCAAAAAACGCCATGTTCATCCTTCTGAAACTTTATTAATTATCAATATATTTTGATAAAAGCTTGACAGCATTAAAACTAATGCATAAACCTTATGTGACCAAAATTTCATGTTGATAAGATTTATAGAAATTGAAGTTTTCATAACATATGTGGAAAAAGTCATTTTTGAACATACCAATTTTAAAAATTCGCATTTCTGTGAAAAATTTAGGTAGCGTACAAAAAAATTTACCATAGCTTAACAAAATGTGGAACATGATGTGAACAAAATTTGAACTGTTTCCATGAAGTGGTTTGGACTACAGCTGGCGTCAAATTTGACGCAACAACAGGTACATTTCCATTTTCACCCGATATTGGCAATGTTGAAATATCGGTGCAAAAAAAAGCCGAGGTGAATTCATCTTATGCTTTGTTACGCGTAAAATATTCCAAATAACTAAAGCAACCCACGAAGAACTTAAATAATATGGCATTGCGAATGTATTGGTTTGTGAAAACTACGTATACAGTATTATTAGTAGAATTCACATCGGCTTTTTTTTTTGCACCGATATTTCAGCATGGTCAATATCGGGTGAAAAAGGGAAATACTCTTGTTGGTGCGTCAACTTTGACGCCAGCTGTAGTCCAAACCACTTGATGAAAACAGTTAAAATTTTGTCCACATTATTTTCTGTGTTGTTTTAAGCTATGCTACAAAAAAATATTTGTTACCTCTTCTCACAGAAGTACGGATTGTTAAAATTGGTATGTTCATAAATGACTTTTTCCACATATGTTATGAAAACTTCAAATTTACAAATCTTATTAACATGAAATTTTGGTCACATAAGTTCTATGCATAAGTTATAATGCTGTCAAATTTTCAATTAAAAGTATCGATAACTAACAAAGCATTGCGTTTTTGGAAGCAAAGTTATGCTCGGAGTTTTTTATACTAGTGTACACCTTCTTTGGCTTGGAAAATTAAACGAGGGAAAATTTTACTCTCCTGTTTAAATTCATTATTTTTGTTCTGTGTGCTGTCAAACTCTAAGGAATAGGATAGGGTTGCAGGTCCCTGGTAGAAACAAACACATACTGTCATGTAGAATTTACTGGTGGTGAATGAATCCTAGAGGGTTTGAGCTGTTTAGTGGAATACTTGTAACTATAAATTTGAAGAAAAATTAGTAATCTCCATTTAATTCCAACTACCTTTGCTTATCTTCGACAGATACGCGTATTTCGTCTACAATGTGCAGACTTCTTCAGTGTCTCGTAGTACGTACTACGAGACACTGAAGAAATCTGCATTGTGGACGAAACTCACGCGTATCTGTCGATGATAGTAAGAGTTGGAAGGTAAATGGTACTGATTGTCTTCTGGTTTGGTGGTGAATGGCCAATCGTAGCGACCCTGTTGTTCGCGCGACAGTTATTTATTGATTCCGTCGTTGGTTTGTTCGCACTGCCAGCTCCACCACGGAGCGAAGTAGTTGGACATCGTGAGGCACTTCGCATCTGCCAACATTAGTCGATCCGGTTTTTGCAAAACAACCCCTCCCTTCTGGAGAAAGACGAAAGCCTGGATCTAGCCGCCCGACAGTGCTGCGCAACCGTAAACTGCAGCAGAAGCTATAGAGGTAGACCGAGGGCAAGGTGGTCTTCTCATCGTTATGCGCCATGGGAGAACCGACCAAACGGAGAAGAAGTATTTTTGGAGACCGGCCGCATCTGAGCAGCAGGCAATAACCCAGAAGGAGTGGACTGGTGAAAACAATAGAGGCGGGCTATTTCAGGAACATAACCGCAAGGTTGACTTATGCCTTGTTCAGACTACAGAGTTATAACATGTTAATTCCAACAACAAATTCGTCATCAAGATAGGCTTATAACATGTTATAACTCTGTAGTCTGAACAAAGCATTAGCACCACGTTTATCTACACTACGTTTATGTAAAGGGTGTCCCAGAAAGTCTAAGCACGATTTTGATGTGCTACTGTTGCCTCCAGATGACGTTTAAATAACTGATCATTACTATGTATCATTGTTTGCATATCAATCTATAACTCTGTGAGTCTCAAGTGCCGGTGCATTTACTTTTCATGAAAATGCGAAGCATTTCCCCGGAAAAGCGCAAACAGATCGTGCACAAATGGTGAATTTTTCCCAACGTTGGCGAGTCAGTTGGCGAAAATGGAAGGTGGAGCATCGGAGCGGTTTGAAAGTACCGGAAAATCAAGCAAGCTCTTGCCCGTAAAAAGGGTGCTTACGGTCGAGATGTGGCTAAAAAGCCGGGAACTTGGAACGACATGGCCTTCAAGACGCAGATGAAGCCAAAACCAAGTGAAAAACGAGCAGTATCTGTCAAACCAAGGGCCCGTAAATTATACGATAAACTGCTGTGTGGAAAATCGGCATGCGTAGTTATGAAGTTGCAGAAGTTGCAGATAGCCCATCACAAAACGGATCCCAGCGACTGCAAAGCGGTACAGCGAGCAGAAATCGTCATCGGAGGGCTTGCCATAGCCTCGTAGCGCGTGCTGAAGTATTTGGGTGTGATGATCGACGACCGGCTAAATTTCAACAGCCACGTAGATTTCGCCTGTGGGAAGGCGGCGAAAGCCATCAATGCGGTAGCTAGAATCATGCCGAATAGCTACGGACCTACCAATAGCAAGCGGCAGATACTGACTAGTGTATCGTCATCGTCATCGTCATCGTCGCAGCGCTGGAAACCAAGCGAAACCGGGCGAAGTTGAACGGTACGTTTAGGCTTAAGGCCATGCGAGTCGTGAATGCGTACAGAACTGTTTCATTGGAGGAAGTATGTGTCATTGCCGGAATGATCCCGATGGGCATAACTCTTGTGTAGGACAGTGAATGTTACCAGCGGAGAAATATCAGAGGAGTTTAAAAACCGGGAGAGTTTGTTGTCGATGGCCCAACATCAACGATATTGGGACTCGATGAAGAACATTCGATGGACGTACCTTCTCATACCGGGTTTGTCGATCTGGATAAAGAAGAAGCACGGAGAGGTGAACTTGCTTCAGGCAATACTTGCATTGATTCAAACACGCGTCACCCTTTTGTCCGAAATGTGCAGACACTTTGACTGCCCATGATTCGGAACATAGCAAAACGAGATGCTTGCCATCAGTGGGGCAGATACCAGCCCAGTTAACGTCGTCTATAGAATGTGTCGTGACGAAAGTGCTTGAAATGCGATCAACGAAGCCATTACGCAAATCATGTCGGCTCTACTGCGAAAATGGCGGAAAATCAAGAAGCGAGTGATTGAGTGGATAGCGGGCTGTCGTTCTCCGGTGATGTTCCAAAGTAGCGGATCTCTCCGTCCTTGTATGGAAGCACCGCAGTCGGGGAAAACTCGAGTCGATTGCGTCAGTATGTGGGAGTTAAGTGGCTCACCGTCGTTCGCTTTCGAGATCCGCGGGGGAGTAATGCTCCGTCGGAGTAGGGTAGATCCAACGTCAGGGATTACTCATTTTGATAAGGGTGAGGAGGGAAACTGAATGGCTGAACAAGTAAGGTGAGAGCAGCAAAATGGCTGATGCAAGCGCCATTTAGTTCTATTGTAGCCAATTGGCCAAGAACCTCCACGAAGTAATACCATAGGGCTGTCCGGTGGAAGGTCGGTAGGTTGGTTCCGGTTGAGCAACAAGGAACCGGTTTTTAGTGGGATCAGAAGTCGACCTTTTCTCATAGGTCAACCCAGACACACTGCACGATGACCAAGTGTCTGGTCAGTCCATAAGGATGTGAATTGAATCGTGTGGAAATACCCGTTTATTTCATATGTACATACTTAGATACCTGAGTCTTCCTATTCTGTTATTTCGTATACCTCCTCTATTTATTCACCACTTGCACTTGTTTTATTAATATTTTGCCGCTATTTTGAGCAGATTATCGTCGTCGGTCCTCATTCTATGCCTCCAGTGCCACATTTGAAGAGCTCTTACTCTTTTTGTTACTGTCTTGTTTCCTATGATGCGTTTTCCTTCGTCACTTTTGTCTGATCCTTCACAACATTTAGCTAATTCAGCAGCTATTTGCTTTTCGTATTTACGCATTGATATTCTGAAACTTTTCGTCAGTACAGAGACTTGTGATCCAGGGGGCGACCCCGGCGTAGTGGTTAATATCCATACCTCTCACGCCAAAGTCACGAGTTCGAATCTCACCTCCGGACAAGTTACGAAAATACCCAAAAGGTATTTGAGTGACTGCGACGGGAGATGAACCAGCCCAGTGCTGAAAATCTCGATAATAATGAAAAAAACGCCAGCAAAGTCCGGCATGCCTTGTTCCGTGACATTGCTTGAGAGTTTTGGAGCTAGGAAGTTCACCGCGTCCTCTTCTGCTGGCATTCAGTTGCGTATAGAGATGTTAGGAATATTTCCTCGCTTCTAATATTTTTTTTCTCCCAATTTCAGCTAGTTCAAGAACTCTTTTTTGTTTTGTTTCCTCCCTTTTTGAGCATAACCTTATGTATTCCGATTCCGCATCCTTTGATTTCTTCAGGTGTTTGCTAAGGTCTCTCCTATTTGGTGTTATTGGAACTCTATTTAGCTTGGATATGCTCTCGGATACTGCGCCACTTAATATGTTGACACATGTTTTCCAGGCATCGGTCATGCTTTCTTTGTTAATATCTATCTTAATTTGGTTTAGTGCCGTGTGGTACCGTTGTCCTTTAGCGTTGACTAAAAAATTAGCGACCTGATCTTCAAAAATGACTGAACAATCCATAAAAAAAAAGCCGAACCATATACCAATGGTATACCAAAGCCTATACCAATATATCAGTCGCCAAAAACCATTGTATTATTTTAACAGTTTTTTTGTAATTTCCGCCAAATTAATGCGGAATATCTGTATAACCAAATATCGAACGATTTGGTAATTTTTACCCCCATTTTTTGCAGTGATAATAAAAAATTCACAGGCTAGACACTTGTTCTGAGTTCAATTTTCATTCGCACCAATAAATTCCATCTTTTCCAAAAAAGTATTGATTCAAAATGGAGGTTAAATCACAAAATTTTCAAATTATCCATTTGAAACAATTCACTGGATCGATCGGAAGAACTTTTCACCGGTGGTGGACAACAGACCGATGTTCATTACGGCTGCAAAAACAAAATAATAGAACTAAGTTTTGTCCATCTGTTACGAATACCTTGATTTATCTCTGCCAGTTATTTCCATTAAAACACACTTCACCTATCCGTGGACAGACGAACTTTACTAATGTAATCATGTAAATGATTGAATTTGAACGAAAATACACGTTTTTATTGAAATTGATAACACCAATATGCATACATTATATTTTCTGAAGTGTGACATCCACCAGGGCGGGGGGGGGGGGGGTGTTATCATATTTGTGACAAAGTGTGACAGAGGGGGGGGAGGGGGTATAAAAACCTGCAAATTGATGGACGTCATTTTTTAATCACCCCATATATGATAACCTGAAGCTCGACTAAACAGAAAAAATGGTAAAGGGTGTTCCGATCAAAATTTGGTCAAACAGTAATGTGTGTGAGTCGATCAAAGTTTTTATTAATAAGTCAAATTCTTTTTCTTTTTCAAGTTCAGTTAATACAGAATACAGGAGAAATATTCAGCTAAGCTATGTATGTATCAGTGCAAGGATTACCTATGTCTGACTATCCTCAGCAGATTGCCCCGATAGAATAGCCTACGTGGTGGCTTGTTGTAGCAGGGCCAGTCGATCTAAATGAGGACCTTCGGAAGGTTGCGGCTAGAATACCGCGTGTCTTGACGTGACATGGGACTGGCGACTTCACGAACCTGTAACTGTTCGTTTGTCCCGGAATGTTCAGTAGCAAGAGACCCCTCGAACTGGCTCTCAGGGTCGGCTTACTACTCGGTTATCCAAAGGGGCTTCGTAGACAAGGTGTGCAGCGTACGGTCACCTGACTGAGATGTATTGGGGTGGTACTGAAAAATTTTGCTCAAGAGGGGGGAACAATGGTTTCTAGACAAAATCGTCAAAAGGTCGAAAGGAACAATTGTAAACAATGACTTAAAACGTGAATTTCTTGGAAATGCCAAGTTGCTAAAATCTATATCTACTAACGAAGGGAAGCTAATAACTCCCTCTATCTGATTCTGGTTTTATTTTGGTTGTGGGAGCATGCAGATCCCAGAAAAATACGCTAGAGGTAATTGTTTACAAATGTTACTTTCGACCTTTTGACTATTTTGTCTAGGTTTGTATTTTTAAGCTAACAATGTGGGTGTGGGTTACTGTAGGGGTTTCTTCGGTACGTACCGCTGCTCTAGAAGATCTCGTTGTCCAGGGAGCTGTTGCTGCTGCTGCTGCTGCTGTTGACGATGAATGTTGGCTGGTGGTTTTTGAAAACGATGGAGAATGGTGGCTGATTAGCAGAGTTTGACGTTTGCAGATGTCGAACGATCAAAGCAATCTACGGCGTCTTCCCTCATTGACACGGTCCAGGACGATATCGGAGTGACCGTGCCAAGAGGAGAATGCTCCTTGGTGCGTAGACGTTTTCACCGAGCAACAGTACCTCCTTAACGGTTATGGCCAATTGGGCCAGAGGTCGAAAATATTTCCTTTGCTATTAGATGCAGCAAACCCTTAGGTTACTGCACCGTATCGTGTGCGTCGATACCAGACAATATGGCGATTTTCATTATAGGATAAAAGGTCCTGTGAGGGTAGCAGGAGGTATTAGAAGAGCTGATCTCATCACCTAGCCATTAAAAAATACTTAGACTAAGCATACCTGATGAATCCGTATTTTTATCTCCTTGTTGGACGTATACCACTCAATAAGTTAACTATAAGTTTGAACTCTTAATAGGTTGAACTGGTGCACACGAACGCCTGTAACTTAATGAGCAATGGCGCATTTTTTGTAGTTTCCTCATCGAAAGTTGGATCATGAAGTAACTAGAAATGAGAAGAAAAATTAGTATTTTCCATTTAACTCCAACTACCTTTGCTTATCTTGGCAGATACGCGTATTTCGTCTACAATGTGCAGACTTCTTCAGTGTCTCGTACTAATAACTCGACTTAGCCCAGCCCTTATAACCCAATCGAAACAAACGTCAGATGGGCCTTTCACTCCCGCTTCATTTTACTCAATTTTTGAGTACAATCGTATGCTATCTCCTTTTCTCTCACGGAAATGTTACTCAATTTTCGTAAAAAGTGGATCCACGCAAAAATTGAGTTTTTTAACGAAAATTGAGTAACATATCCGTGAAATAAAAAGAGATAGCATACAATTGTACTCAAAAATTGAGTAAAATAAAGCGGGAGTGTATTCAAATAGGGCCCGTAATATGTTGCATACTGTCAAACGTTAGTAAATAGGATATGGTTGCCAGGTCCCTGACAAAAACAGCTTACACTGGGAAAAAAATCCGTTCAATTCCGTAGAGATTATGAATAGTGTTTCATTTAAAATCTAAAATATATTAGGGAAAAATCTTGGGAGGGGCCTCCAGAATTCTGGAGGTGACATGGCCCCCTAGGCACTCCAGTAGTTACGCCAATGGTCGCGTCCTCTCACATGCCCATCCTCCTTTTTGTTAAAGATAATATCAGCGCCAACATTTGATGAGGGCGAATCTGCTTTTGTCATCAAACACTTTGTCTGCTAATTTATCGAAAGTTGAATTCAATTCCTTCAATTTAAATATATAAACGGATAGAGATAAAGCTCCTCTTCCTTAACGAGTGCTTAATTTGTATTTGTGACCTAATGTTCAAGAGAAAATGACTACCAAAGCAATTCTTTACAAAAGCAGATTCGCCCTAATCTAATGTTGGCGCTGATATGTCCTTGTTCAAATTAAAACATCTGCGAATCATTGACCTACATTGGACAACCTTTATGCAGCTCCTCTAATTCTAACTATAAATTGAAACATCTCCGTCTCCCTGGAATAGTATTTATTGGCTAACATCCTCACGAACAAAACAACTCAATTCCCATGGGGACAAACACCAGATGCCTTCGTTTCCCTCCACGCCATTATCGACATTTAGAGACATCATCTGCAGAATCAGCAGAAGCAGCAACCAGCAGCAGCAAGCCACCCAAAATAGCACGTTCCGAGTTGATTGTTTTCGTAAACATGGTGCAAATAACAACCAGAGACTCTTCCAATCATCAGTTCATCGGTCACGGAGCATTAGGAGCAGTATTTTTCACTTTTTGGTTGGCCTTGGTTGGCCACCGAGAATCTTGAAATGTTTTGCACACTGCGATCCGAACGACCAAACTATTTTGCCGTAGAAAACAACTTACTTAGGAACAGAAACCACCCCCTCAAGAGAAGGCACCCCGAATTCAAATGCGCGTTACTGGAAAGAACCATTCCGGTCACTAGCTTTTTGAGAAGCCTACCTAAAAACAAGCAAAACTGCCTGCTAGCCCAGGAGATTCGTTCTCCTTTTGTCTTTCGTTCCTCGGTCCTGGGAGGTCAAGGTTAACCGTCGAACGCAAGAACTCAGGCAGAAGACCGACAACGAAAAAACCCACAGAAAAAAATGTATGCTGCTGCTTTCCATCATTGCCATCATCATTTCGCTAAAAGATATTGCATATAAGAAAAGGTGATGGATGGCAGCGGAGAATTTCGGAAGGGAGGGGACACAACGAACGTAAAATCTCCGAGATTGGATGCTAGAAACAAAACCTGAAAAGGGAGAAGCAAGAAAAAACAGTCAGTGGATTGGCAAAGGGCGGATCCGGGGGAGGAAAAAGCTGAAGATAATCTCGACGGTTTCGCTCGACATGAGTGAGAATGTCATACAGTATCATAATAACGTAATTGTTATCTTCGTTTTTACTTACATGGGGTTTCCGTGAGGAGGCGATACGGAACCAAAGTGGAATGCGAAATCTTTGTTTTGGAGGGAAAAAATGCGGAAACAACTACGACTATCATTTTTCCGTTTTACAGCGAGAGATGTTGAACCCTAAGTAATTAAACGTGACATGGAATTTATTAACGTGCACTTTTGGCTGATTACATGCCTTAAATGGGGCATGTGATTATAAAGCTGAACTTGCGATCTAATGGGAGGCAAAACAAAGTGAAAGGTATGTCACGGATCTTTGTCTGTTTTTAACTCACACGCAACTGCGTCCGGCTCAAAGGTCATCTCGAAACTTGCGAGACTTGGAGAAAGATTTCTTTTGTAGGTTGGTTTCTTCGTTTACGTACAACTAATGTTGGTGTGTAAATTTATCAAATGTTAGAAACTACTTAGGTAGAGGTTTTAACCTATTCTAAGCAAGCTCAGTGGAGTCCACCTTTTCATGAGTATTTTGGTAGTGTCTTGGACACATCTTCCGTTTATCTTTGTTTACATTTGTTTGCTCCATGATCCTCTATCTATTAAAATCGACAGAATTATTCAGAGAACAGCTAGAAAGTGTTCTCTTCAAAGCGCTAAACTTCGCAGTTGAGAGCAACTATTGTCGACAGGTGCTTTTTTAACCGATTCCATTTCATCCATAATCTCCGATAACCGGTTCGATTTGATCTAAAGGACGAACACGAAATTATTGCGACACATTCAACAGGGCATAACTTTTTTACTATTGGGTAAAAATCAACCAAATTTTGCCACTTTCTCATTGATGTGTATTGTTTACATGCTGTCAAACTCGAAGTCGTGTTTTTCGATTCAACGAAAATGGAGGTGAACCAACGCGAGTCGAGAGAACAAATTCTTTCCAAACACCTGGAATTTCCTGACCTGTCGCACCGGCAAATGGGAAAAATGTTGAACATTCACCATTCAACCGTCTCCAGAGTGTTGAAGCGGTTCCAGGAGCGGTTGACGTTGGACCACGGCAAAGGAGCTGGAAGAAAACCGGGACCGGAGAACAAAAAGACGGAGGGAAAGGTGAAGCGGATTATTAAAGCGAATCCCAACGTCTCAAGCCGTGATTTGGCTAAAAAGATCGGCATGTCGCAGAGCTACGTCCAGAATGCAAAGAAGAGAGCTGGACTACATACATACAAGGTACAGAACTTCCAAAACCGTGATGAGCGGCAACAATCGACGGCTAAAACTCGGGCACGGAAGCTCTACGAGAAGATGCTGACAAAATATGGCTGCTGTGTGATGGACGACGAAACGTATATAAAAGCCGATTTTAAGCAAATTCCGGGGTTGGAGTTTTTCACCGGCAAGAGCAAGTTCTATGTGGACGACAAATTTAAGAAGAAGAAAATGTCGAAGTTCGCCTCCAAATATCTCATTTGGCAGGCCATCTGCTCTTGCGGACTGAGGAGTGAGCCTTTCGTGACAAAGGGCACAGTAAATGGCGAGATCTACAAATCTGAGTGCCTCGCGAAGCGCCTTTTGCCGTTCTTGCAGCAGCACGACAAAGCTCCGCTATTTTGGCCAGATTTGGCATCATGCCACTATTCGAAAAGTGTCCTGGAGTGGTATGAGGCCAATTCTGTCCGTTTTGTTCCAAAGGACATGAATCCGCCAAACTGTCCGGAGCTGCGCCCGGTGGAGCAGTACTGGGCATTGATGAAGCGAGAACTTCAGAAGTGCAAAAAGACAGTCAAAGACGAGAAGGACATGTTAAGAAAATGGAAAAAAAAACTGAGAAAGACTTTGATGGAGGGCATCAAGCGAAAATGCATTCAATTTTACACTCAAGGCTCCATCGATTAACTTTTCTTTTGATTTTTTGAGGTAAATATATGTACAAAACTACCCTAAAATTTTGGTTTGATTCTAAACATTATAAGAAAATTGACATGACATTTTCTGTGTCGCAATAATTTCGTGTTCGCCCTTTACGTGTGAACTTTTATTTTAATGTAGGCAACGAAAACAGCAACATTTTCTATTTCTTGTGACGTGCTTAAAGAAATAGGAACTATTTTAAAGTTAATCAAATTAATTTGGCATTTTTTAGAGAGATAACTAAATCTATATATCTATATTTATATAAATGAATTTCTGTCTGTGTGACCATTATAGACCCAAAAACTACTGAACCGATTGGCGTGAAAATTTGAATGGAGGACTTTTTGGGGCCGGCGAAGGTTCTTATTATAGTTTGAGACCCCTTCCGTCTCTGGAAAGGGGATCTCCAACACAAATTAAACACAATATTCTGCATAACTCGAGAACTAATCAAGCAAATGGAACCAAATTTAGCATGTAAAGGAATGCAAGAAATGTTTCAATGATGGTTTGACACCCCTCGTCTTTCTGAAGGGAGGGGCTCTCATACAAATGAAACAAAAATTTCAGCATAACTATTGAAGTAATCAAGTAAATGGAATAAAATTTGGCATGTAGGTGTTTTTGAAGGCAAGACATGTTTGTTGGGCGATTTGCGATCCCACCATTCACTTGAAGGGGAGGAGGGGCTCTTATACAAATGAAACACAAATTTCTGCATAACTCAAGATCTAATAAAACAAATTGAACCAATTTTGGTATGTGGAGGTTTATGAAAGCAAGAAGTGTTTCTATGGTGGTTTGAAACCCCTTCACAATCTAAAAAGGGGGGCTCCGATATAAATGAAACATAAATCTCTGCATACCTCGAGAACTAATCAAGCAAATGGAACCAAATTTGGCATGTGAAGGATTCTGAAGGCAAGAAATATTTCTATGGTGGGTTGAGACCGCTCCCTTCCCATCTTACATTTGCTTAACAATAGCAATTCTATTTTTTGGTAGGCTATCTGCAACTTTACTACACGTATCCAGTCGTGATTCATGCCGATTGCTGCGTTCGCAAACATGTCTTCCCCTCCCAGCGTCTTTTTGTTTCCCGTCGGCCTATTGCCTCACATGGTGACAATCACCGACGCCAGGGAGACGACTCCACCACCTGGACCCTACCTATCGACTTATAAATATAGGCCGGGACCAACAGCTTTACTTCCCTTCCGAAGGAAGACGTGACCAGATTTTTTCGCCTCAGAAAAACCACCGACGTCGACTGGGATTGAACCCATACCCACTGGGGTACCAAGTAGCACTCACGCTTACCACTACACCACCAATCCCGAGTAGCACACATGTTGCCATTAAGTTGAGAAAACATAAATGTGCCTTTGTTTGTCATAATCAAGTTGCTGCAACTAATTTTAATCGTAGTGTGCTGTGTCTCACCATAAACAGTCAGGACGACTTAGTCCGCAAAATAGAGGATTTCGACTTCAATCGGCAGTTTTAGCGTTATCAAGTCGTTGTTCATCCTGTTCAAGAGCGTCGGACCATGCATGGAACCTTGTGGAACTTCCGCCGTGATCCTAATCGACATCTACCCCATTTCTGCATCCTTCTCTAGAACTCGGTTCTGGAAGTAGCTCCTCGGAATCCAGCACAGATAATCAAGAAGTCTCCTTCTATACAGCGCCTTGGCGATGACTTCCCAGCTAGCACTGTTGAAGGCATTCTTGACGTCTATCGTGCAGATACGATATCCTCTCCACTTTTGTTTGGACGCCTTCTCCGCACTCTTGACTACATTCCGAATAGCATTTCCGGAACCCGAACTGATTCGATGACAAACCATGCTCACGCTCAATATACTTTGTCAACCGGTTGAAGATGACCTTTACCAAAAACTTACTGATTGTATTCCGCAAACATATGGGCCGGAACATTCCTGACTTCGGTAGCAGCATTAATTTCTTAATCTTCCACCTGCCTGAGAAGCACTCCTTCTCCTGACATCTCTGCAACACGCTCCTAAACATATCAGAAAATGTCTGTAACCCACCTATGAGGGTCACGTTGGGAGATTTGTTCAACCTAAATCCGTTCGCCACGACCACGAATTTCTTATTGGTGACTTGCATTTGAGCCTCCTTCTAATTCGTTGCACGGTATAGGTGGCCAAGTCGCTGCATCGTGGTTTGGGAGCAACCTCTACACGATGACCTTCAGTTTGGCTGGGTGCCTTTCAGCTTGCATCATTGGACTTTTGATCTTCGCCATGATTATCCGGTATGCGTCGCCCCTGGAAGTGACACAGGCATCTCCGCATAGTTTCTCGGAACAGTTAGACTTTGATTTTACATTTGCCGGTCCAAGGTCCCTTCAGAACTACACCTGCGCCACAGTGATTCGCCACTATCTCGGTTTAGGGTTGCTTGTCTCCAGAGTGTCCTACACTTCCTAGGTCTTGCTCCAATTGATCTAACCAACTAGATTGCTACGCTCCCCTGCTTCTTGTAACTGTACATCGTATGTTCTGAACTCAAGGACAGTATGGATAACGTAGGTCATCCCAGTTAATCTCATAATTTCATTTAGTTACGTTCGAAAATATTCACTGCGTATGGTTGCATACGTAGCGTAACTTTGTATAGCCCAAAAAGCTATAGTTACTACTATAGATCTTAAGTTCAGACCAGTTTGGAAGACCTAGAACATCACAAAATTATCAAATAATGACTGTTGATCTTGCAAAAGGTTCATTTAATATGTTTGAATACATATCGGAGCCTTATAGAGTCCAAAAAGTAACTATTAACACTGTAGATCTGAAGTTCTGAACTCAAGTACATTTTGGATTACCAAAAACATCCCAGAAAGATACGAATATATTTGAAGTTTATCAACGAGAATTTAATAACACGTGTGCATCTGTACCATATCCTAATACACTATTAATAAGGCATTATTTTTTTCGTATTGAAATTCTTTATATTGAAGATGTTCTAGGTCGTCAATTGTACCTCAAACTCATATGTTTTATATAGTTTACAGATACAAGAAATGATGTCAAACAAATTTGTGGAAGACAATGTACCCTTTTATCCAGACTTTGATTTTATACAGCAGTATTCCTATGGGGGTCATATATGACCCCTTAGGCCTGAAGGGGTTAATGTACTTTTTAAGACAAGGCTTGACATTTAGGAATTATTCAATAGTGTCAGGCCGGAAATCCACAATGTTCTCTGATCTATTGGTGCAAATATTTTGAAAAATTCTTGAGATACAGCTGAGATATTAACGACCAAAACCTGACCACTTTTCGTAACGGCCGAAATGGGATTTTTTTAATTGTACCTCAGTATAGAAAACAAAGACGTAGTCCTACGTTAAAAAAAAAGTGTTCATTCTTCTCCTCCATACGCTGTTTTCACATACGCGGCCAAAGATGGTCCTGGGTGAAGTTTACCAGACCTTAGGGTCTTGTGAGGCTCGTAGTAAGCACAAATTTCGACTATTATACGCTATCCGACGTCTTCAATGATCCGAGGTACAGAAACTCATCTACCACCTCAAGCTCATCTCCGTCGATAATCTCGCTTCTGACTGTGCGAGCTGTAACGTGATCGGTTCCTCCTGCCAGCAGACTTAGTCTTCGATGTCTACACCCTACATCCAATATTTTCTGCTTCACGGTTTAGCCTAGTGTACTGCTCAGTAGCCACCTGGATCGTTTTTCCGACAATGTCCACGTCGTCTGTGAAATAAATGAATTGGCTGGATTTGGCACTTTTCATAACACCTTATAGCGTCTTGCCGAAGTCATTTGCATGATTCAAATGAATCCGATATCTTCACACAACACTATACATCACCCTTGATCCTTGCCTTGATCAGTCTAGTCAGTTTCCCGGGAAAAACGGGTAATAGTCTCGTATGTGACCTTGTAATCGATGAATAGGAGGTGCGTAGGAACTTGATGTTCGCGACATTTTCGAGGATCTGCCGTAACATAAAGGGTTGGTCTGCTGTCGATCGCCCGTCCACAAAACTGATAACTTCCCACAATTCTTCTTGCCTGCTGCGATAGACGGCGGAGAATGATCTGGGAAAGCACTAGATAGTTCTCACCTTCCAACTTGTCACCCTTTTTGTACACTGGGCATATTACTTTTTTTCAGCTCCTTCGGTTGCTGTTCTGTATCTCAAATCCTGATTATGGAGTCAGTGCAGACAATTAGCTAACTTATCCGGGCCCATTCTTATAAGGTCCGCTCCAATATAATCTTTACCAGCTGCCTTGTTTTTTTAGCTGTTTGATGACATCCTTAACTACCCTTATAGTTGACGTTGACACATCTCCCTCGGCCGCCGTTCCGATTAAGTCATTTCTCCACCTTTGCGCCATTCAGGTTGTTACCGTAGTGCTGTTTCCTCATTTCGATCACCTCGCCTTCACCCGCACTCCAGCTCATCCAGGAAAAGAATAGTTTACTGTCTTCGCAACACTTTGTATCGCTCACCATTTTGACGGGTTCGTTGTTGCAGCATCATCGCATACAGTGTGACTACTGCATACAGACGAACTCCCCGTCTCTTGCGATTGCCACCTCTGCCGTTTTGGCGACGGACATGATGGCATCCCCCGTTGATTTCCCTTTAAGGAAGCCAAACTGATTCCTGGACAGGCGGTCCATACCCTCCGTTTACTTTGCCAACCTGTTGAGGATTAACCTGCTGCATGTTCCCCATCGTATCCAACAAGCATATCGGACAGTATGCCAATGGATCACCCGGTGACTTCCCTGTCTCCGGCAGCAATACTACCCAGCTAACCAATGAGCATTAGCATATGGAGTAAATCCACCCTTTCTGCATTTCAGATGCTACAA
Source organism: Aedes japonicus (assembly GCA_034211315.2). Lineage (NCBI taxonomy): Eukaryota > Metazoa > Arthropoda > Insecta > Diptera > Culicidae > Aedes > Aedes japonicus. Next base: position 13,974 of record JASCZW010004237.1, on the reverse strand, counting down.
GCATTATATGTATTAGCATTTTGAATGCTATCTGTTGTAAAGTTGGATTTCAAATGCTATTTAAATACTTGTTGCCTGTAATAACCATTTCGAATGCAAAATATCAATGATGAAGTATTATCATGGCATTGCCGTAAAAAATCCGTATATTGGGCCAAAAGCGGAATTAATGTTTCATTTAAGGTGACTTATTTGCTGGACCGACTGCCATAAAGACGCATTGGAACTGCTTATTGGTTACCTGAGTAGCGTCCGGCATACATCTTTACATTACCACCCTGGGCATTTCGAGAGCCGCCGAGAATCGATGTCTTGATGGCCAAGTTCGGTATGCCATCTGGCCCTGGCGCTTTGCTCACCTTTATCGACTTTCCTATCACAATGAGTTCTTCATTCGTAACCGTTGCCTCGTTCCTTCCTTTCGCGGTGCTGTTATCATCGCCCATGTGATTGCGGATGTTCGTCGTTATCGACCGTCCTTCCACCGCCATGACACCGTTATGTTCCGGAATACTAGAACGCTGATCATGGTACTTTTGTACGGCTATGGGAGGCCAAGGACTCGGGTCATGGTGTGAAAAGAGTCCCTCAATGATCACCTTTAGTAGCTCTGGTGATTGCTCGGTTGGAGCTGTTAACCATTACTACCCGATAGGCGTCACCCCATGGGTTTGCATTGGCTTTCAGACACAGGCGCTCCAAGCAGGCTTTTCTGCTGGCCTTCATCTCCCTCTTTAGCGCAGCCACTCGACACTCCCTTCTTTCGGAGTCCAACCGCGCTCTCTGTATCCTTCCTCTTGTGCGGAGGCAAATTCTCTGGAGGCCAGCGGTCGATTCTGTACCTGTGATCTCCCATCCCTAGGATTGACTTTCCTAGGCATGGTTACATCGAACACATGTGTTCCGCTCTTATTATGTTCTCGTCTCTCTAAATGTTTCATCATCGAAGTATGATGTCCTCCATTTGCGGGCTCATTGGTTCCTCCCTTATCTCAATTGGTAAAGGCGCGGCTACAAAGCAACACCATGCTGGAGGTGGCTGGGTGCGATTCCCGGTCTGGTCTACGAATTTTTCGTTAAGGGAAATTTCTCGATTCCCCAGGCATAGGGTATGATTGTACTGGCATCGAAAACTCTTAATTAATAGCTGTAGAAGTGCATTTAGAACACTAAGTTGAGAGCAAGCAATAAGCTGATTGCAAAAAGCAATACGCTTGAAAACGCTAAGGAAGCAGAAGAAGATCTGCGGGCGAATACTATAGCGAACCGCCAAGTGTCGCTATGAGTGTAGACATCCTCCACCCTCCAGTTGTTCGATAGCCCAGGGGCTGCAAAACGTCACGTCGACTCCGCCCCGTTTCTCTGGTACGTACTTTTGTTACTTACATTGACCAGGTAAACGTTCAGCCAGGGCCTCAAGCTGGATCTGGTCCTTTGTGTTGGTAAGGCGGCTGCAGCACTCCAGCGCACAGGCGTTGAAGTCGACCGATATTACCAACGGATCTCGGAAAGGTAGCTCTGTTGTCATTCGATCAACCATTTGTGAAAACTTGTCAATCGACCATCTTGGCGGCGCAGAAGAAGAACACTCGATTCGGTTTTACAACCACAAAGCCCTCTGGGCGACACTGTAAGAAATGACGTCACGAGATTAGACCAAAACAAAACATCGGAGCATCGCAGCAACCAAATAAAAAAGAATACGTGAAAATTTGTGACAGAAGCTTAACTACGTTAGAAGAATGCAGATCAATTGGACAAAGCTGTTACGAAAGAGAATAAAAAACTAAAATAAAGCAGAGTAAAAGTTCTTTCTATTGCCAAATTAAAAGGTAAACCAGTGGTTGTACTCGTGTCACTGTTTGTGCTGTGGGAATCAAAAACGAGCTGTTTCTGACGCTCTTTTCCCAACGAACCTAGTGTTTGGACTAGGACAATATTCCACATTTTGGTTCTTCTCCCACAGGTGAGCAACCGCAATAGCAACATCCGGCCATCAACGACCCGACGTGTGCTACATTTGGTCGTTCGAACCGGATCGCTTTAACCCACCCAGCGTGTATATTATGATGGTGATGATCTTCGGCACTGTATCATCTCCTTCAATGGCACAATTTATTAAGAATTTAAATGCAAAGGAACTGGAAGATAAATATCCTGGAGTGGAACGGGCCGTGGTGGATCAACGACGACTATTTGACTGCGCAGACATCGATGAAGAAGCCATCGAGTTGGTGCAGCGTGTGATCAATGTGCACGAGCATGGCGGATTTAAACTGGTGATATTCGTGTCCAACTCCGAAGCCCTCTTGAGATCACTCGATCCTGCCTTGGTTGCTGAAAAGAAGGAAAGCGATACACGTGTACTTGGCATCAAGTGGAATGTTCACTCCGACGAGCTTGTGTTCTCGCTAGAATTCCCAAAACTAATTGAAAATCTCCGGACAGGCGAAAGTGTACCTACGAAACGACAGCTGCTAAAGTTCATGATGAGCATCTTTGATCCGTTGGGTTTGCTCAGTCCCATCACGATACACCTGAAAGTCATCTTCCAAGAACTGTGGCGGTTGCAATCAGGCTGGGATTATGAAATTCCGGATGGTTTGGTGCCAAGATGGATGGAATGGCTAACTGCAACTGCAAAGCTACAAGACGTTCGATTATCAAGGTACTATTTTCCAAAGATACCATCGTTCGCTGATGCTGAGTTGCATGCCTTCTGCGACGCGAGCGATAAGGCGATTGCTTCCGTGATCTATATGGTTCATCGCCGAAGCGGTAAGTCACACGTTCCATTAGTGTATGCGAAATCAAAATTCGCTTCATTGAGATCGTCGACGGTGCCACGACTTGAACTTGAAGGGTGTGTCCTTGCAAGCCAAATGATGAATGTAGTTCAGAACGAGTTAAAGATAGATGTAACTAGGCTGTATTTCTGGACTGATTCCAAAATCTGCTTGAGCTGGTTGAAGACGAGTCAGAAACTCAAGGAGAACGGTCATGCAGTTGATCTGTGGCATTGGGTACCATCACAGCTGAAAGTGGCTGATTTGGCTACGAAATCGTCCAAGTTTGGTGATATGCAGGCGTGGCATGAAGGATCTGATTTTCTTTATCGAAGTAGTGCCCACTGGCCAAACGATGAACCGCTAGAAATATCCTCTCCTGAGCTGGTAAATTTTCATTCCGAAGCGATTGCATATGACTTTGCCGATCCGATGTGCTATACCATATTAGAGGATGATTTGGTTGATCTGCTTGACATTGATAGGTTTTTCTGATTTTAATCGCCTGATTTGATCTATTGCGTATTACCTACAAATGAGAAAACTTTTAGTGTTGCCGAGATGCGAAAAACCTGATCGGCTGATAATCACTGTGCACGACAGTCCGTGAAGAGTTACGAAGCCTGAAGCATACGGGGTTTGTAAAGAGCAGCAGCCGTCTGAAGACATATTCGCCGTTTCTGCACAATGGAATCATCGGTATGCGTGATCGTGTTCAGGACGATAGCAAGTCGTTTGAAGTCAAAAATCCTGTTATCCTTCCTAATAACCACCGGTTTTCGACGCTACTAATTCACATGTATCATATCGCCAACGCACATCAAGGACTGGAGACCATTGTCAACAACCTCAAGGAACGGCATCGTATCCTGAAGATTCGCTCACAGGTACAGAAGTACACGACGTAATGTGTTAAGTGCCGTGATCTCAGAGTGAAACCAACCGTTCCGCAAATGGGAAACCTGCCACCAGAGAGAACAACCCCGTTTGTGTTTCCGTTTACCAATACGGGTATAGACTATTTTGGACCATTGTCAGTAAAAGTGGGTCGCCGAATTGAAAAGAGATGGGTAGTATTGTTTACGTGTTTGATATCGAGAGCAGTACACCTCGAAGTTGTGCCTTCCTTAGACACGAGCAGCTGTATAATGGCCATCCACTGTTTACAAACATTCGCAGATCTATGCCGATCGTTACTGGCTCAAATGGATTTCCACGTATCGATCAGAGTTGTTCAGAAGTAGGAAGTGGCTGGACAGCAGGAATTACCAGGAATACCATGTGGGTGACCTAATCATGATTGTAGATGAATCGTTACATTGAGGAAGTTGGCCAAAAGGAATAATAGCGAAGGTACAAAGGTACAAAGGTCCGGACGGGCAAATCAGAACAGTTGCGGTGTGGACATCGACCTACACTCAACCTGTCAGCAAAGTTGTGCTGCTCCAAGCCATCAGTTCGGTTTCTTGCCCGGATAATGTTGGCGACACTGCAAGAACCGACGTCTCGAAATCAGACACCATACCACCTGTTCGCGTAACCATGGAAACAAAACAAAACATGGGAGCATCGCAGCAACCAAAGAAAAAAGAACATGTGAAAATTTGTGACAGAAGTTTAACTACGTTAGAAGAATCCTGATCAATTGGACAAAGCTGTTTCAAAAGAGAATAAAAAACTAACATAAAGTAGAGTAAAAGTGCTTTCTTTTTTTTTTTAAGAGTATAGGTTGCAGCATCAGAGCTCACTCGTCAAGGCCTGTATCTGCTCCGATTGATCCATCACTCAGACGCTTTCAGACGAAGGTAACCAATGTTGGTCAGATAGGCACTGTTGACGTTTGAGTAACGGGATCCATCAGCAAAGTATTTAATATCAACAGGTTGACTCATCTGTTTATGTTTGTTCTTACCTACCCTCCTTCGAATGGGGTTAATATCAAGTCGTTTAGATGATGTTGATTCTCTGTTTGTTGGTGTCGTTGTCATCAGTTGACTGGAATTGCTGAGTTTTTGTTCATTTCGAGTTGTTCGTCTTGTTGTTCTTGGTGGTCCTGAGTTCCAATGTTACACCCAAGTGAAGCATCTCTTCAGTTGTAACTGCTAAGGATTCCCTGAAGCCTTCCATGTGATTTCTTATATGCTCCACTACACTTCTCCGTAGCTCCACGATCTTCGTTTGGTGTTCTTGGGTTCCTTGCTTTGTGTTATACTGCTGAACCACCAACGCAGAAAACAAGCAGTGTCCATCACCGATGATTTCCTTGACAAGTATGCTTCCATTATCGTATTTCATATGCTCAATTTTCACTTGATGTCTCCGCTCGTAAATAACCGGAAAGGAGATAGATAAGGAAAAAGATAAATATATGGTAATATTATCACAACGCTCTATCTTAAGATCTGATTTGTTTGTAAACTACTGCAAAAAATGCAAAAATATAGAGGTGAACGAAAATTGAAATAATTTTAGAAAGCTATAGAATTATGGTAATTTAATTACCTTTAAAATCTGATAGAACAAAAGTGCACATGTGACTAAGAGTGAATGTATAATTGATATGCAGAAAAACATGTGTATATATATATATATATATATATATATATATATATATATATATATATATATATATATATATATATATATATATATATATATATATATATATATATATATATATATATATATAAAGAAGTGATAGATTGAAGATAGGAAAGCCTAAGTTGGAACCTTAGTGGACCCTCCCGGTTACTTCAATAGAATTGGTGTTAGTTATTACAACTCAACCTGAGGTGCGCCTTAATGATAGATTTAGATTCAAGACCCCGGAAACTGAATAAGAAAAAAAATTATAATAAAATAAAAGTTAAGAGTGGAGGTGCTTATTATATTACTGTTAAGTAAACTGTTGAGGCCTTCTATAATAGCTCTTATAATCCTAATCTAAAATCGTTAATCTAAGATTGTTAAAACTACCCTAAATCTATTGCCCATGTACGCAACAACACACACGCAAGAACCATTGTAAAACTAATGAGAGAGAACGATAATATCTCATCCAACTCACGTTCCACACGATCACCCGAAGTTAAAGGGGTTATCAATCGTCTGATAAACAACAAAAGACCAGTACGAATAAATCTCCCAGTAAGATCGGTCGATTACAAGAAGTTTTAAATCCCATTTTCCAAGTCCGAAAATAACTTATTCGCGAATTTGATAAGTAAAGTGAGAGTTCTGGTGTTGATATCCTAAATCCGTTCGCGTATGTGCTAAACTAATACTCTGGTTAGAGAGCATCGATAGCAGAGCAAAAGAAGTGCGACCTACATGCTTGCCACATTCGCTGACCTTGTGATTTTTAAGAACGATAGCCTGTTAATATATCAAGCATTCCATTATCCAAAGCTAACATGTTAAACATAAGAGGAAGTGCTACCAACTATATGCAAGTGACTATTAACTAGGTAAGTATAATAACAAACACTCAGTTATTCATAAAACTATAGAAAACGATCACATCATTAAGGCACCGTTGATCCCTTCAGAAATGCGTTATTGACAACAAAAACAAGAGAGAGAAGTGAAGAAAAAATAAATTTGAAAAGAAAAAATAACAAAGTAATTGTTAATGTGAATTGATGAGAATAACTATAATAGACACATCCGCCTACCTCCAAGAGTAACAATAAAGCAGGAGAGAAAAGTTAGTACTAATACAAAACTAATCTAAGCTAAGCTAAGCGGATAAACGTTGGTTTCGGGGTCTTGTTAGTGCTAGAATGGTTAGTATAGACCCGTACTTAAGCCCTGGCGGTCCCTCTAACAATAGAGATAGGGAGCTGTTGTTAAATCATGCGCAACTGTTTCTATAGCTATGTTAAAGGTATGATAAATCGAGTTTAAAGTTTCGAAGAAAGAAAAAAACAAAAAAACAACTTAACTTTATAGAAATATCTCAGCTAAAATGATTAGTATTAATCAAAAGACTAATTATATCGACACTTGACGAAAAATCGTCAAACCCTTCATCCTTGACCAGGGTTAAAGTAGAGTAAAAGTGCTTTCTAATGCCAAATTAAAAGGTAAAACCAGTGGTTGTACTCGTGTCACTGTTCGTGCTGTGGGAATCAAAAACAAGCTGTATCTGACACTCTTTTCCCAACGAACCTAGAGTCTGGACTCGGACAATATCCCACATTTTGATCCTTCTCCCACAGATGAGCAACCGCAGTAGCAACATCCGGCCATCAACAACCCGACGTATGCTGCACCCTCGTTTGAGTAGACACAACCTCCAGAATCGGGAATTCCGGAGCCGCAATTTACTGCCCGGTTGTTGTTACCGGCCGGAATGCGATATGGGTCGAATATCCTACACTGGGTCGGATATCCTACACTGGATCGGTTACCTACACTGTGATTAGCTTCTTGGTTTACCCTTGTAGGCCGGGTTCTTAGGGCCCCCGGAACGTGCTTGTCGTCGGGTTTCCCAGAGAACGTCATACATTTATGGGGCTTCTTACAGTCCCGAGCCTTGTGGCCCTTTCCTTCGCGCCATCTGCATAAGTCATTCCTATCGGAGCTCTTACATTCCCACGACATATGCATGCCTTTGGCGGCTGCCACAAACTCAGTGGGTAAACGGACCACTCCACCTTGAGTTTCGCCGCTTTAGGCTGAAACTGCAGCTACGGCCACTGAACGTGACCATAGGTCCCAGCGCACTTTTACTGCCAGCCGTATGGCTGTTGACACGCGACCCCACACTGAGCCTTAATGGCCGTGGAAACTTTGCTAGCCTCCGTAATCTCGTCCAGGTTTTGACACTGCAGAGTCACTAACGTGGATAGAGCACGTACCTGCACTCCCGCTTCCAAAGCTGGGCCCTTCTGCTTCGTATTCTTCCTAAGCCTTAGGATAATTTCGCCAGTGCGAGTACGGCAGATACTCCGCACATCGCGCTCAGATCCGCGAACTTAGCGGCTCCACGCGTAACTTTGAGGACCTCGGAATACTTAGACTCTTCGGTCTTCATGATAAGGGCCTCAGCACGGTTCCGCTTTTGTGCCAGATTTCGATTCGATTTATCTTTTCTAGATATATCTCTCTTTTTCAGAACCTTGGTTCAGGAATTTTCCCTGCTTATAGTCGTCGCGACGTTCCGTTCGTTGCTGGGCCCAGCTCTGGCACTTGGACCACCAACGGCACTCGAGACTTGCCGCACTGACGAAGTGTGTCTAGCGCTTTTGGCGCCAGGCCACTCTAGGGCGTGAGGTTGGACTCTCCGACCCCGACACCACGTTCGCGTATGTCTTTAGGACCGTGAGGCCGCCTGACACAGGTCACTACTTGGGAGCTTCGGGTGCAGGTGAGGTGGGATCTTCCACGGAGACGGACGCATCCGTCTGCACGTGTTTGCAGGCGGACTCCCTGGCCTTTTCGCTGCCACTAGCCTTGCCATTTCTCAGGCACTTTGGTCGGCTAGATGCTTGGCTTCCAGTTTGTCCTTCTCGCGGCATGCAGCTTAAATGGACCTACGATGCTTCAGCAAGCTCCTTGAACTGAGATCCTTGCTTATATTGTTACGAGTCGACGTATATTAGTGTATATGTGCATGTCCGTGACGCTATAAAGGTAGGCAAGGTTCTCAGCAACGGCAACTAGATGGTATTGTTCACATTCAACTATATTGATTTTTATTAAACCGATTGATTGTTTTTGTACCTATAAATATTCAGTCACTTAAAAACTAGGTAACCTAGTATTTAAAAACTTCTCAAGCAAATTGAAATAATGCAAATTTGCCTTAGGTTGTAATGTTTCAAAACCTCTATCCAATTTTGCGCTTCGACTACCGGATTAATATACCGCAGTGCACAGTGGGGAAAAAATATGCCGAAACGCGAAAGAATTCTATATCTCAGCTCGGAGTGGAACGATTTCTGTAAATGGTACCTTAACTTGAAGGAAAATTTCTAAGAAGTCTAATGGATGTGGTCTCATTGGCCACACGGAACTGCTTGAGGAGCAAATGAGCTCATTTTACCCTGGCTCCCCTAATAATTCCTTGTTTTTCAGAAATTTTTCTCCTCGGTGTGACTCAAGATCAACAAATTACCCGAGTAGAGTCTGAGAGCAAATAGAAAAATTAATATGATGTTGTGATGTTGCCGATAATGATTACTCAGGTTGCTGTCGTTTTGGTCGTTTTAACGGTTAAAAGATCAAAATCAAAAGATCAAAATAGCAAAAATTTATTCGTGTAACATCAAATTTAAAACTGATCCTGCTATCAGTGAGAGCAAATTGAAAAGTCAATTTGCTGTACATTTTGTCGCGTTGATAGCAAAATGAGTTTTCCACTTGATAATATGTCAATAAAATGAAAACAAAACTTCATTTCTCAAAGAAAAGTGAACGTAAGATTACAGCAAGATGAAAACTAAATTTGATATCAAATTTGACAATTGTATAGTAAAATCAAATTTTGATTTCAACTTGATGTTGATATCAAAATAAGTTTACGAATTGCTATCTTTATGATGTTAGACTTTACTCGGGTAAAGCTAATCCTATGTAAAATTTCCAGAGAAATCGATTGAAGTTGATTCCGTTCACTACACGACTCTGTGAATGAAGATATGGCTGATGTTACCCTAATTCTCCTAATATTGTCATGTTTTTCAGAATTTTCTTTGCTTGGTGTGACTCAAGATCAATAAAATAATGCTTGTTCTTTGTAAAATTTTCTGGAAAATCGATTGAAGTTTCAATCGATAGTTTCATTTACCGAACAGGTCCTTGAACGTAGATATGGCTGATTTTACCCAAATTCCCTAATAGTAATCAGGGTAAAATCAGCTATATCTATATAGCGATCCGTTCACAGAGCAATGCGGTGAACGAAATCAACTTCAATCGATTTTCCAGAATTTTTTACATAGGACTAGCTCTATTTTGTTGCTGTAGAAACACATCGAACAAATAAATTTCTGAATCACACAAAAATACTTGGTAAATTAGAGTAAAATCAACCATATCTTCATTCACAGAGCTGTGCGGTTAGTGAAACCAACTCCAATCAATTTTTTAGTCAATTTTACATAGGACTAGCCTTATTTTGTTGTTCTTGAGTCACACCGAACAAAGCTATCTTTGAATATCACAAAAATATTAGGGGAATCGGGGTAAAATCGACTATATCTTCATTTACAGAGCTGTGCGGTGAATGAAACCAACTCCAATCGATTTCTCAGCAAATTTTACAAAGGACTAGCCTTAATTTTTTGATCGTGAGTAGCTCCGACCAAAAAAATTTATAATAAACGCAAAACTATTAGGGGAATCAGGGTAAAATCAGCCATATCTACGTTCACAAAGCCGTGCGGTGCATAAAACTAATTTCAATCGATTATCCAAAAAAAATTCAAAGAACAAGCATTATTTTATTGATCTTGAGTCACACCGAGCAAAGGAAATTGTGAAAAACATGAAGATAGAGCTTGCTTCAGATAGAATTTGAACAAAAACAATTGCCTGTATTTCAGTTATTTATTATTGAATTCAAGATCTTTTTTTATACAAATGTAGCGTTTTCTTCATACTTTTGAGAAAAAATACGGATAAAATTATTCGTCACGGTTTCAAAGGAATTCTCGAATTTTTCCTGTAACACGGCTCATTAGGCGGCGCACACCTTCTTCGTCCATCGTTTTAGCTATCTTATTCCACCAGGTCTTCATCTGATTGATGTCTTTGACAACCTTTCCCTTTGCCTTGAGTCTCCTCTTCATGATTGCCCAGTATTTCTCAATAGGGCGGAACTGGGGGCAGTTGGGTGGGTTAAGGTTTTTCGGAACAACCTGGACCCCTTTCTCTGCATACCATTCTTGAACGACTTTGCTGTAATGACAGCTTGCTAAATCTGGCCAAAACATTACGGGATGGTCGTGGGATCGAATGAACGGCAAAATTCGTTTTTGGAGACACTCTTTTTGGTATACTCATTGTCTTATTTGTAACGAAAACTTTCGTTTTTTTGCCACAGCTGCAAATGCCCTGCCAAATCATGAATTTTCGTGCAAATTTGTCGGCAAAAACAAATTTAAATTTAGCTGGAACATCCCCCCGAGCCGTTGCCAAGTAAAATTTTTGACCTGGGATTTGCCCGAAGTCAGCCTTGACATAGGTTTCTTCGTCCATCAGAGGACACCCGTCGAACTTGGTCAACACCTGGTCGTATAGCTTCCGAGCACGGATGTTGGCCACACTATTCTGTTTTATGGTCCGATTTGGCTGTTTGCAAGCTCGATACGACTTGATTCCTTCCTGGAGCCGAGTACTCCTCACGGTACTATGGGCAGCACCGAATTTTTTGGCCAAATTACGGTCCGACAGATTGGGATTCCTCTTAATCGTCTTCAAAATCTTACCACGCAGTTTCCGGTCGACAGTTCCACTCCGACGATTGGCTTGAGGCTTCCGAATCGTCGTCAATGTTTCCTTATACCGTTTGATAACGCGCCATACGGTATTTCTGGGCAATTTCAGCTGTTTAGCTAGCCTAGATGCAGACCACAATGGATTTTCCAAATAACTGTGCACAATTTTTTCCCTTCTTTCGGCTTCCATGTTGATTGTTTACAAAGTACAGTCGATTGCATACGTGAAGCTGACAAAATTCCCGAGACGTGGGCGCCAAGAACTTCCAAATCCGTCCACCAGGAGCGCCACAATATTAGCCAAACTTTGTTCCAATTCTAAATGAAGCAAGCCTTATTAGGGGAACCAGGGTAAAATGAGCTCATTTGCTCCTCAAGCAGTTCCGTGCGGCCAGTGAAACTACGTCTATTAGATTTCTTAGAAATTTTCCTTCAAGATTACAGAAATCGTTCCACTCCGAGCTGGGATATAGAATTCTTTTGCGTTTCGGACACTTTTTCCCACTGTGCAGTGGGAGACGTTATTTGAAGCCTGCAGAAGCGGCCTTCTGCCACAAGATTAATTATGAATCTTCAAATAATCTTTTCTCGGCACCGGTTGCCAACAGATCCAAATTAAAACCATCTGACATCACAAATTTTCACGCTCTAGGACGGAATGTGTTGACATCTGATTCTGTTTTTCCTTCTATCCTAGCGGTCAAATCACTTACCGCAGCCGCGCAGTTCGGGCATCATCATACTTAAAGCTGAAACCAGACCTCAATTTTCGGTCCTCCATTTAGTAATGGTAATTTACTGAGGCGTGAAAAATATGCCATTCAAGAAGGATCCGGCCAACCAACCGACACGGGTGGAGGGGAATGCATACCGAACCGTACCGTTTTGACCCGACTCCGAAGAACGGACCGAAACGAATCGCAACGGGACCACCCTGAATTCCTCCTCGGGTGATGAAGGCATCTAACAGCATTGCTGGCAGCGGCAGCAGCAGCAGAAACGATACCAAACTCAATATATACTAATGTACAAGTAGGTTTCTCTATCATCATCGACTCCGGCACTTGGGCTTGCGGTGGAGGTGATGGCGGTGGTGGAAGGCGAGAGCACGATAATGAAAGGAAAAAGGCCACGCACGGTTCCCTAATAGCCACGCCAAGACCGAAGGAAAAGAGCAACCGACCGCCAGTTGACGACTTCCGGTTTGGTTTTTCCAGGCAGCCAGGCCGCCGCAGTCAGTCACACAAACCAACATTAGAGGCGCATTAGGAGGAACCGACGACACTGGCTGGGACCGTTACCGGCACTAGGACTTGGACTATTGTGGTGCGCAAATATGCTCATTAATCAAATGGCTTTCGCCGCGCGCCAGAAGGGGTGGTGGGTTGCTTTCAACTTGATAGGTTTCAAACCGGCCGGCAGGGGCATTGCAGTCAGTGGCGCAGTTAGGCCGGTTTTTTCTTCCGTGAAGACATCTATCTTATCGCGATTGATAACGAATTCAGTGCCCACCGGGAAATGAGTTTAGATCGACGAACGAAAAGCTCAGAACCCCCTCAACGATCAACGACGACGCCTGCTTAGAGCTTGAAGCATAAGTTTTGTGAGCTTCCTTCTTTGCCTGGGCCGATGATGACGATGATGATGACGATGATGATGATAATGTTGGTGGCTCTTCAACGGCAGAAAACTCCAGGAAGCGAAAGGCTAATAAGTGGTAATTTTTTAATGGACTGGAAAGCAATACAGCCGTCGAACGACCAACCAGAGAGGTGCCGCAGGAGGAGGCTTATTGCCTGTACATACATACCAGCTTTCGGTGGGTTTGAACTTGAACGAAGCCAGCCAAATAGGAAGATAATATGGGAGAACTCGTACCCCGCACAGGCCGTCGCATGACGAATTCAAGGTTCTCTTGATCGTTTGTTTTTCGCTTCTTCCTGCAACTCGAACTACGGTCATGTCAATTCTTACTTCCAAGCTATTGTTTCTAATTTCGAAGTTCTCCTTCAACACCCTCTCGCCCTTGCCCGGATCGGTCATTAAGCTGATACGGATCCCAGAAATGTATATGTATCTATTTTATTATCTCGTCAGAAGAAAAAAAACTGCTCATTGCTTTTCATGTGGATGAACAACAGACGTCGTCGTCTTCGTCGTCGTCCTCCAGCAGCGAGGGAGGGGGGGTGCTGTTCTCAAATGAAACAGATAGCCTTCTTCGCAGTGGGTTTCGGAATCCGGCGGGGCTGTTTCGAGACTCGGAGGCAACGGTCCGTTTCTAATAATTTTAATGTCTCTGTTCCACATGCACAGCTATTTCGGTGGTATCATTTTTTTTTTATTTTACTTCGTTTTAAAGAGAAGAATCTCTGGAATTTCACTAGCTTCTTTCAATTAGGCTAATTTGTTCCCATGGTGCGCCGGGTTGACACAGCTGACGGTAGTTGTTGATTGTCTTGGGAAGATGGTGGGAAGGTGATTGAAATGCGGTAGGAACGATAATTGATTCTAGTCATGATTGCCTTCGCACCTAATGACTCGAACGACCTTCCGGGTGGTTGGCGATGCTGGATTAGAGGGAACAACAACAATTCCATGGAAAATTTGCAGGAATCGAGCTACCAGTGGCACTGCGTATTATATTATGTTTCATGCGTGTTATATTCTATTTTTAGAATATGTATAGTACATAAAACACACGAAATCCTACTTTTTCAATTCTGCTCAAAATATTTTAACCCTCT
>JASCZW010004236.1:0-102984 GCA_034211315.2 Aedes japonicus | reverse complement strand
CTGATGACAGCTTTTCATGCTTCTGAAGGAAGCTTTTTAATCTTCTTATGGAACCTTTTTCAAGCTCATTAATGTAGCTTTTCAAGCTTCTAATGGAAGCTTTTCAAGTCTCTGATGGGAGCTTTTCCAGCATCTGATGGAAGCTTTTATAGCTTGTGATGGAAGCTTCTTAAGCTTTTTATGGAAGCTTTTCCAGCCTCTGATGGAAGCCCTTAAGCTTTTTATGGAAGCTTTTAAAGCTTCTTCAGGTAGCTTTTCAAGCTTCTGATGGAAGTTTTTCAAGCTTCTGATGGAAGCTTTTCAAGCTTCTGATGGAAGCTTTTCAAGTTTCTGATGGAAGCTCTTGAAGTTTCTGATCAAATCTTTTCAAGTTTCTGATGGAAGCTTTTCAAGTTCCTGATGGAAGCTTTTAAAGCTTATGATGGAAGCCTTTCAAGTTTCTGATGGAAACCTTTAAAGATTCTGGCGGAAGCTTTTCCAGCTTCTGATGAAAGCTTCTTAAGCGTTTTATGGAAGCTTCTCCAGCTTCTGATGGAAGCCCTTAAGCTTCTTATGGAAGCTTTTAAAACTTCTTATAGTAGCTTTTCAAGCTTTTGATGGAAGCTTTTCAAGCCTCTGATGGAAGCTTTTCAAGTTCCTGATGGAACTTTTTAAAGCTATGAATGGAAGCTGTTCAAGTTTCTGATGAAAGCCTTAACAGATTCTGACGGAAGCTTCTTGAGGTAGCTTCTGATGGGAACTTTTCAAGTTTCTGATGGAAGCTTTTGAAGTTTCTGATGAAATCTTTTCAAGTTTCTTATGGAAGCTTTTCAAGTTCCTGATGGAAGCTTTTAAAGCTTCTGATGGAAGCCTTTTAAGTTTCTGATGGAGCTTTTCAAGTTTCTGATGGAAGCTTTTCAAACTTCTGATGACAGCTTTTCATGCTTCTGAAGGAAGCTTTTTAATCTTCTGAAGGAATTTATCCGATTTTCTAATGAAAGCTTTTCAAACTTTCGATGGAAATTTTCATGTTTCTGGTGTAACATTTTTAAACTTTTGATAGAAGCTTTTCAAGCTTTTGATAATTGCTTTTACAGCTTCTTGTAGAAACTTTCAATGTTTCTGAAGAAAGTTTTTACAGCTTTTGTTGGAAACTTTTCCAGTTTCGAATGGGAGGTTTTTCAGCTTTGGATGAATGTTTTTCAAGCGTCTGGTGGAAGCATTTCATGCTACTGAGGGAAACTTTCCAAGCTGCTGATAGAAGCTTTCTCAGCTTTTGATGGAAATTTTTCAGGATATTTGCCAACTTCTAATGTAATGATATCCAGATTTTGATAGAAATAACTGCTTCTGATGGATGTTTTTATAGATTTTGATAGAAGCTTTTGATGAAAACTTTTACAGATTCAGATTCTGAACAGCTATTATAGTTTCCAATTCCGATCAAGTTTCTGATGGAAGGTTTTCAAGTTTCTGATGGAAACTTTTTCAACTTCTGATGGAAGATTTTCAAGTTTCTGATGAAAGCTTTTCAACCTCGTGATGGAAACTTCTCAAGCTTCTGATGGAATCTGTTCAAGCTTCTAATGAAAGCTTTTGAAGTTTCTGATGGAAACTTCTCAAGCTTCTGGTGAAAGTTTTTCAAGCATCTCAAGAAAGCTTTACAAGCTTCAGATGAAAGCTTTTCAAGCTTCTGAAGGAAGCTTTTTGAGCTTCTGATGAAAGTTTTTCAATCTTCTGATGGAAACTATTCAATTTTCTGATGTATCGTTTTCAAACTTTTGATAGGAACTTTTCAAGCTTTTGACAAAAGCTTTAACAGCTTCGGTGCAAGTTTGTGGATGTTTCTGAAGAAAGTTTTTACATATGATGGAGGAAACTTTTCCAGTTTCGGATGGTCGCATTTCAAGCTACTGAAGGAAGCTTTCCAAGCTGTAAATGAGGAAGAGACAAAATCTGAGCCTTGAACAATAATTTCTGAACACAATTATTTAAAATAGAAGTTTTCTAAGAAAAGTCATAAAAATTTCCATGTTACGACAAAATTTTAAGAACACAGGAATAATTTTCTTCTCGGAATTTTTTGAAGAGAACAACAAAAAAATCACACACTGAATTTGAACATTCATTTATTTCGTCAGCTCATTTAGAACTCTCCTGTAAAATCGTAAATATTTGGATTTTGTCTACACGCTTACCTGTGTACATTTTTTTTCGCCTCGCTGAACAGGAAGACAGTCTTTAAACAATTCGGAACACATTTATTACCCTTGAAAACAGTATTCACTACTGGTACTGACGGTAGGAAACGCATCGCAAAATAACTACCTGGCTAAAGCCCCGAAAAAACAAAAACAGAGGGAAAACTCAAACAACCCTACCGGGGGAATAACGCACTCGGCGATGGGCCATAATTCATTGTCTTTGATAAGTCCTCCCCGGGTAGGTATCCAAATTTGGGACCTCGCAATGTTCTGCCTCAGCACATGTGTCAGGAGCACTTCAAAACACAACCAGACCAGAAAAATAAAGGGCAAAAGTGTCCAGACGAGACGCGGCTTGTCTAACATTGGCTTAGCTCAAAACTTCTTCGTTTTTTTCGGCGGTGGTTCCTGTCCCGGTACGCATCTCGGAAACCCCTTTTGTCTTACAGCGCGAAAAGGCCCGAGGGGCGGGTGGTCGGCACAGGACATACTCGTACATTTTTCCAACGGTTCTGTCTGGACGGCTTCTTCTTCTTCTTTGTTTGCGCTGTAATAAACCGAACGCATATTTTTCCTGGTAATTGCCATACTGAGGGTGCTGAGAAATTGTGCCAACACGCAGACATTTGCGTGATTCCCTTAGAAGAAAAAAAAAGTGGGTAAATTTTCACAAGTGGTTCGTGGTTTGCACACCTTTCGTATTATTAGAAACTTAGAAACACACAAAACCTTCGAGGCACATGGCGGCGCGGTGATGAATTATGGTTGTGGCGATCGGAATCGGGTCCTAGTCGGCGTCGAAGTAGGCTCCTAGTTGGCCCGGTTGCCACAGTTTTCGAGAGACGGATAATGATGGGTATTGGATGGGTGTTGTTATGGTGATAGGCTAATTGGATCGGCACACGATCGTAGCAAACCAGCTGGTTAGGCGTTTCGGTCTCAAGGAGTGAATTAGTGGTTCTGTCATATTCGGGTGAATTGAATTTCTCGGGCTGAATTAAGATGGATAGGCGGTTTGATGTATGCTGAAAGGGTTGATGCAACAATATCTGCGAAAATGGACCATCCGGTGTGGCAGAAAACAGCTGAATAAAGACATAAACTAAAACTGAAGCAAAAAGAAGAAGCATTCACAGTCTTCGAAGATAACCTAGGATGCATCGCAATGGCGCGAAACTTCGAATCAAAGCGGTCAAAGCATATTGACATAAAACATCACTTTCTGCGTGATCATAAAGACTGTATTCGATGAAATTTGGACACACGCAATTGTTCGTAACTTTTTAGCGTGTGTGTAAAAATTATTGAAATTTTAACTGAATGTATTTCATTGTGTTGTGTCAATTGTGTAATGAGTTTCGTGAAAATCGGTCGAGTGATTACTGTGATGGCTTCGAATGAAGAAATAGTGCGCCAACAAATTTTGGGCACTCACTTCGAAAACCCAAACGCTTCTCATCGATGGATCGGAAAACAGCTCGGAATCGCACATTCAACCGTATCTCATGTGATTAAAACGTTCAAGGATCGTAAGACAACCATGCGGAAAAATGGTAGTGGCAAAAAACGTGGCACATCAAATCCGGAGAAGGCCAGGATGGTATTGAACAAATTTAAGCGTCATCCCAACATTTCGATCAGGGATGTTGCGAAAAAGGCGAAAGTTTCAGTTTGTTTTGTGCAGAAAACAATGACACGTTCTGGATTACATGTGTACAAGGTCCAGAAGGAACCGAACCGGAGCGATAAACAGAACTCGGTGGCCAAAACTCGTGCAAGAAAACTGTACAGGGAATGGCTCACAAAACCGTTCTGCATTGTGATGGACGATGAGACCTACATTAAAGCCGACACCAAACAAATGCCAGGACAGGAACACTACGTCGCCACCTCTAAGTTGGCCGTTCCGGAGAGTGTACGGAAAAAGAAACCGTCGAAATTCGCCAAAAAATTCCTTGTCTGGCAAGCGATCTGCAGATGTGGCAAAATGAGTCAGCCCTTCATCACCTCTGGGACCGTCAACGGACAAATCTACAAGGACGAATGCCTCCAAAAACGACTTCTGCCCTTCTTGATAGAAAATGAACTTGAACTAAAGAAAGTGTGGTTAAAAGTAAGTAAGCAAGTCGGTCCTATAATTGTCCAAAATTTGATGAAAGGGGTCGAGGCAAAGGTGCGGGAATTCGGGTTGGGAGAAGAGGTTCAATAAACCAATGATGTCTAAACTTAACCTTATACTTAAGTTATAGTATGACGAGAAGAGCAAATGTGTGAAATAGGCGGTGCATGCTAAAAATAAACGCAACAGCGGGAGATAATTTCTCACCCGTGTTAGGCAGTATTTGGAGACGGACAAATCGCTAGAACTAGAAACAAGCAATAGGTAGTATAAGAGCCCGATCGGTTGCATAACCTTTTGTCAGTCAAGGGGATTTCCCCCCTTGCCTATCCTGCATGGGGTAGTATGCCAAAGGGTTATGTGCCTGATCGGATACTACCGTTCAAATGGCCTCCGCTCGTTTTCAAACTTACCTCTTTCAATTTCAAAGCCTGCCGTTCCCTATACGGATCTATCAATACACTTTCTCTTCATGCCTATCCGTTCTAGCAATAAAATTATCTGTCCCACTCCTAGCGCTTTGCATGGAGATGAGAAATTATCTGCTTCTGCTAACTTCATCATTTAGTAGTACTTTATTTCTAGAAAGTTTGAAAAGAATCGGGCTCAAGGAAAATTTTTGGTGACCTATTTTGTGTGTCCATGTTTCATCGAATACAGTCTTTATTGCGAATGGAGGTTGAGGATCGAACATGTTGCAGCTGAATATCATTTAGCGGATAAAGTATACCCCCTAAAAAATGCGAAAATCCATACCTCAGTTTCAAATAAGTTTTTTTTTCATAGAAAAAGATAAAAAAAAATCATAACTTAATTAAGGGAAACGTTTATTAAGTCTTTCATGATTACATTATGTCATATCAATATTTCATATCAATATGTCCTCCATTTTTCTCGATCACCTTCTCAAAACGGGAACGGAATCGAGAGCATACCTTCTCAATGTATGAGTCAGTCATCGAGTTCCATACCTTGCTAATGGAAGCTTTCAGGGCGCCAAGTCAGGGCTGCTAGGAGGCCAAATGTCCTTTAGCCAAAATTCCATGTTTTCCTGTTGAGCCAAAATTCCCATGGTTCCATGTTGAGTCCTTTTTGAGGTACACGCTACCAAAATATCATGTAAATTTCTGTCTCCTGAGACCTAAACATGCAAGCGTCTTTTAGCACATAAGAATGAGCTGAAATATATTAGAAAATAAATTCAATCAAACACATATTTCGTCGAAAATCTTTCTTTACGTTTCCCGACTTTTTACAAAAATGAGTTACGCCGCGTCTAAAAGTCATAAATTCACGATGCTCCGTCCTGTTGGAAATTGACGCGTTGGTGTGCTCCGAAGTTGGCTTTCATCCATGGCAGAACGTGGTCCTTCAAAATGTTCATCGGTATTAACTTTTAATCCAGCTTTGATCACTACTGGAGGCATTTTCAAGCCATTGGACGCAACTGCCCTGAAGACCATGCCTCCAGCCAGATGTTTGGTTGTAAACTTGAATTTCACGTTCTCTGGAACATCCTCAATCTTCTCTGGTGAAATAAACCTGTCTGTGCGTGTGTTAGATACGGAATCGATGGTGAACATTTTCTCATCGGAGAATACGATGATGGTACGCTCGTTTTTAAATGCTGACATTAAACGTTTAGAGCGTTCCAGCCGTAGTTGTTCGGTAGTTTTTGAAATACCAGCTTCCTTCGCTAATTTCCGGATCGATCTGATAGGATTTCGCCTCACTTTGTCTCTCACTGATCTGATGACCTTCGGTGTGCGAGCGGACCGTGGACGGCCACTTCCTGGTTTCCGTGTACGTGGCCCACCAAGGAGTGAACGTTAGAAACAGTAAATGGAAGCCAGGTGGCATCCCACAATCGTTGCAATTTACATAAGCTACTATTACACGGTAGCGATATTATCAGGATTGCTGCACTGCCTTTAGGGATGCTGAGTGAGGAAGCCCAGGAAACGAAATTCCCACGGAAATTCAACTGTATTGTCAACTTGGAAGACGTTTTCAAGAGGCTTCTTCTCACCTCCGATCCCGTAATCTCACTTATCAACAGACGTACAACTCGTGGTGAGACACAGTTTGATTTACCTGAAGAAGCTCGAAACTTAATAAAAATTAACTAATATCCTATTAAGCGTTTTTATATGAAAACACGTGGTAATTGTCATATACTGAACATAGATAGCCATGATTTCTGTGTGTTTTGAATCTATTTGAGCTCTTGATGCATGTTTTTATTGAAAACTGTATGTTACAGAAAGTAGCTTTAAAAAAGATAGAAAAATATCATCTCTCCCAAATTCTTTTTAAACGTACTCTAAGGTGTGTTGAATCAAGTCATGATATGCCATATTTTTTTCAGGTGCTCCATTTCAAGTTTTGAGGCATATAGTATGGCGTAAATTTAGCTGAAAATTTACTATAATATGAAAACAAGAAGAAATACAACAATTCAGCAAAATTGTAGGAAATGTCTAAACGAACAACTTTGTAGAACACAGCAAGCTGGTAAAAGTTAAAAATGAATGACTTTTAGTCGGAAAACGATTATTTACTAAAATTCCAAAATATCGCAGTAGGCTTTGAAGCTAGACAAAAAATATGTTCTACAAAGTTTTTTATAATAACAATTTCTACAACTTTGCTCAACATAGTATCTCACGATATTGGCTCATAAAAAAACTCTTAAAGTATACGCCACTCTTGCGGTTAATGCAAGAAAAAAATAATTTCATACAAATTGTAGTAAAATAAGTTTACAAAAAGTTCTCACAAGTAACCAAAGCTCTAATACCACAAATTTCCATTGAAAACCTCATGTCCGCCTAAAGTAGCTTACTGGACCACTGTGCAGTGTACGGCAGGTTGGAAATAGAACAGATGTTTGATAATTGAGGGAAAGAGCATGGGTACAGTAGTACTCGAACCAAGGACGTCCCCCTTTGCCTAACATCCCACTGCGGGGTAGGTCGAGGCACGGACAAACTCCACGCACGGAGAATACAAACATAACAATTAGAGATGGAAGAATCAGAATATCTATATAAATAAAAATGAGTTGGGGTTTCCTTTGTCACGATTTACCTCGCAAGCGGAATCACCGATCGCCGTGAAATTTTGTATGCAGGGATTTTTGGGACCGGAAAATTTTCTTATGATGGTTTGAGACCCCTCCCTTTACAGGAAAGGGGGGCTCTCATACAAATGAAACACAAATTTCAACACAACTCGAGAACTAATCAAGCAAAAGAAACCAAATTTAGCATGTGTGAGTTTTTGAAGGCAAAAAAGGTTTTTATGGAAGCTTTAAAACCCTCCCCGTGATAAAAGGGGGGCTCCCATACAAATAAAACACAATATACTGCATAACTCGGGAACTAATGAAGCAAATGGAACCAAATTTAGTATGTGGTGGTTTTTGAAGACAAAAACTTGTTCTATGTTGATTTGAGACCCCTCCCCTTTGTGATAGGGGGGGGGGGGCTATTCAAATTAAAAGCAAATCCTTGCATAACTAAAGAACTAATAAGAGAAATGGAACCAAATTTCGCATGTGGAAGTTTTTGAAGGAGGGAAATGTTTCTATGGTGATTTGAGACTCTTCCGTCATATGAGGAGGAAGGGGGGGGGGGGGGGGATGCTGTCAAACAAATGGAACCCAAATTTCTGCATAACTCGAGAACGAATCAAGCAAATGGAACCAAATTACGAATGGGTGAGTTTTTTAAGGTGGTTGAAATGTTTTTATGGTGGTTCAAAGCCCCTCCTCCCTCTAAAAAGGGGTGCTCTCATACAAATGAAACACAAATTTCAACCAAACATGAGAACTATACCTACTGCTTTGCAAATTTGTGTTCAGTGGTTTTTGGGTCCGGGAAATCATCTTATGATAGTTAGAGCACCGACAAATCGACATGAATGACAATAGAATATGTCGTAATATTTCTGTTCAAATCATATTACTGACATCTATCTTCGTGTTCGCGGAGATCGTTTATTGAAGCCACGAACACACTTGGGAACTTCATAAGAAGGTTCATGTCTGAGCAATTCTGGACACATTTAATTGATCTAGATAAAATGATTGTATACGTTTTGACAGATGGGATCGCTGCACATTTTAATTGGTCGTTATGGATTCTTGATCAATAGTGAAGATTGAGTTTCATGTCGGTTTGTCGGTGGTTAGAGAGCCCTCCCGCCTCTAGAAAGGGTGGGATCCCATGCAAATGAAAAACAAATTCCTGCATAACTCCAGAACTAATCAAGCAAATGGAACCAAAATTTGTATGGGTGAGTTTTTGAAGGCAAGAAATGTTTTTATGATAACTTGAGAACCCTCCTCACTCTTAAAAGGGGGGCTACCATACATACGAAACACAAATTTAAACCAAACCTGAGAACTATCCCTACCGCTATGCAAATTTGTGTGCAGGGGTTTTTGGGTCCGGGAAAGGATCTTATTATAGTTCGACACCCCTCCCGCCTTCAGAAAGGGGGGCTCCCATGCAATTGAAAAACGATTTTCTGCATAACTCAAGAACTAATCAAACAAATGGAACCAAATATGGTATGTGGAGGTTTTGTAGGCAAGAAATGTTTCTACGGTGGTTTGAGACCCCCCTCCTCTTTTAAAGAAGGGGCTCTCATACAAATGAACCACGAATTTGAGCCAAACATGAGAATTATCCCAACAGGTATGACTATTTTTATGCAGGGATTTTTGGAGTCGAGAAAGGTTCTTATGATGGTTCGAGATCCCTCCCGCATCTGGAAGGGGTGCTCCCACACCAATGAAACACGAATTCTTGCATAACTCGAGAACTAATCAAACAAGTGGGACCAAATTTGGG
Organism: Aedes japonicus; assembly: GCA_034211315.2. Classification (NCBI taxonomy): domain Eukaryota; kingdom Metazoa; phylum Arthropoda; class Insecta; order Diptera; family Culicidae; genus Aedes; species Aedes japonicus. Next base: position 93,823 of record JASCZW010004236.1, on the reverse strand, counting down.
ATGTGGGGGTTTTCGGAACCAAGAAATGTTTCTATGGAGGTTTGAGATTCCTTCCTATTCTGGAAGGGGTGGGTTCTCATGCAAATTAGACACAAATATCAACCAAACATGAGAATCATACCTACTGTTATGAAAACTTATATGTAGGGGTTGTTGAGGCCAGAGAAGGTTCTTATGATGGTTCGAAGCTCCTTCCCCGTCTGGAAGGGGAGGACTTCCATACAAATGAAACACAAATTTCTGCAAAGCTCAAGTGTGAGTTCTTGGAATAGGAGTTCTTCAAATGGAACCAACTTTGGCATGTGGGGGTTTTTGGGCAGGATTTTTATCTTAGGTGGTTCAAGACGCCGTCCCTCTGGAGAGGGTGAAGGAGGGCTCTAAAACCAATGAAATAGACATTTGAACCAAACATGAGTATTATCCATGCAACTAAAAAACAAAATGTGTATTTCTCGGGTAAAAAGTATATTCTGATAGAAGTTTGAACCCCTTTTTAGTCAAGAATTGCAAGAGAAAATTACGTACAAACTGATAGGATACGGCTTCGTTTGTCTTTGAAATGCTTCTACGCAGAAAGCAAATCTGGTAGAAACTACCGGTCCAAGGGTTAAATTAATAACACAAACCTTTTTTTTTTGCATTAATAACACACACAAACAAACAAAAATATTTTAACCAGATTCATTCAGAACAAAAACCATAAACGCGCCAATTCAATTAATTTTTCATTCATTTAGTCACATGCGTTGCTAGGCTCGCACCAGGTTCAGCTAGTTAAAAATAAAATGAATTAAAGAACAAATGATAATAGTAAATAAAAATCAAATCGCAAAAAAAACAAGCTAATAGCAAATATAATTAAACATTCCAAATAAGAGCCAGTAAAGGAATAACATTGATTATTTCATAATTATAAGAACGACAATATGCAAGATAAATTTAGTTATATTGTAATAATGAATATAATGAGATTTATAATGATTATAAATTAATTACAATTTTATTAACTAGAAATTAGAAGTATTTTCCATTTAATTCCAACTACCTTTGCTTATCTTCGACAGATACGCGTATTTCGTCTACAATGTACAGACTTCTTCAGTGTCTCGTACTAATAATTCGACTTAGTTACAGGTATTCCACTAAACAGCTCAAACCCTCTACAATTTTATTGTTAAGAAAAGGTAATAACTCAAATCAATAACAATAATTCAGTAATAATAAAAAAAACCTGAACCACCGAGCCTAGCTCATTTTACGCATTAAGCCGGGGCAGGTGAATAGTTCCAGCCATAGACTGAGAAGTGCGTTAAACCGGATATGATGTCTGGCATATAATAGCAGATGATATTTCATCATATGGTAAAATATTAAAAATACAATTACAAATAAAATAGTTACTTTATTGTAAATAAAAAAGTAGTTAGTCGACTTTCTCTTTGCGTTCCTACGGCTATGTGAATACATATTCAAGTATTTTCCACATACAGTACGGTAGTACAAAGTGTAATTAAGGATCCAATACGTCGAAAACACCAGCAAATCGTTTAATAGACAAGCTATTAACCAAAGAGAAAGTCGACGAAGAGAATCTCTCAATTTTACTTAGGACCTAATGCATTGTTCAGCTTGATTTATCAGCCAGAACCTTTTAAAAACTATACCAAATACAGAAAACAAACATTCCACGTTGGAATTTGCTGCTGTTGTAAATTCTTGTTTTAGGAGATCTACGTCACACATGTTTACAACAAAAAAAACAGGCTGTGCATTATCTCACGGACACAATGACAGTATTTTGCATTACACTAATACAACTTGACCACTTCTTCTCCACCTGTACAGACTTCATTGAGTCACAAGAGCATCTTTTTCGGGAACTTGGTGGGTGAGATATACTTGACTTCGCTACTCTATTGTAGTGGACCTGAAATATCCAGACCTCTCTTGGCTTCTTTTCTTTTATCTTAGCGTTTCAAGCTTATTGTTGTCACAATTAGCTTATTGCTTGCTCTAAACTTAGTGTTCTAAAGGCACTTCCACAGTTATTAATTAACAGCTTTCAATGCTAGGTACCATTTTTGCTTTAGTATGGCTGTGTGGCAAGAACGATCATACCCTATGGGAATCGGGAATCGAACCCAGCCACCTCCAGCATGGTGTTGCTTTGTAGATGCGCCTTTGCTGTCTGAGCTAAGGGAGGACAGTTGTTCGCCGGGAAGACCTCCTTGCCTCCAGTCGCTGCTTCTGGATGGAGGCCTGCTGCTCTGGGATGACCGGCTTGGAACTGTGCTTCCGCAGAACCGTCAGACGGCTGGAACCAGGTGCTGTATTACGGATCTCGAAACGAAGAACTTTTGCTCAGAAGCGTTCGTACAAAAAGTCGTTCGTTTCGAGATTGCTACATAATGCCACCCCAGGTTTCCTTTTGATGATCTTTCCATCACTCAACAAGGTGATGATTTTCCAGATGCCGAATCTGCTGTACCCAATCGGCATAAAGTGCACTTCAATAGCGGATTTTTCTGCTTTTACCACGGATTCGCAAAAACAACTGTTTTCGCTGTCAAAGTTTGGCTGTAAACAATGGGGTTACTATGACTGGCGATGCAAAAGTGGGTTCACCACCCAGTAGGTTCTCGCCGAACGATCTCACAAACACTAGCGTGCTGCTTTACACGTATAGGATCGATTTGTTTATTGTTTTCAACCACGAGATCAACTGTCAAAATGTTCAGGTTGACAACGGTTTGTTTTTTATTTTCAACCAGCAAAACGATTGATTAGTGAAACTGCTTACTAATACTATCGGCGGCAGAGAAGTCTAGTGGCAGAAAAATCGCATGAATCGGCGAATAAAACTCAAGCAATTATTGTTGAACGAATGATTGACATTGTTGACCGCAAGGAGCTCTATGAATCGCAAAATATACGGAATTCTATATTGGGTTCATCATTCAAAGCAAACACTGGATGTAGATCAGACAGTTAGTCAGAGCAATAATTTAGCCACGAAGTTTTATTTTCAAATGGATCACTGAATCTCCTGTGCCTAGATTCATAAATGAGGAACTATTCCTCCAAAGAAGCGACTTACCCTACGACCACCACCGTCTGGAATCAGCAACTCGCGAGTCAATAACAAAAAATTAACCGGTACTCATACGCCCGAGACTCCAGACCAAAGAGGAATCCCGGAAAGTGCAGATGCATTTTTATCGCTGGCCTCCACCGCCGAGGAGACGACGACGACGACGACGACGACGCGTGCCAAAAAAGGGGGCACAAATATATGCGGGCAAACCAACGCGCCTCGTATGCTCGTCCCTGTCTCAGATTGTTATTTGCAGTCAGCTCCCCTCCAGTGTGGAAAAAGACCCGATGGGCAAGAACTTCTTCGATTAGCGTACGGTCATTTTCGGGGGACCGGGGACGTGTGGCCAGCTCTCGTTTTGCGCTAATAAGGTGGTTTTAGCGACGGGAACCTACCATCGGGATCGACATTCCCTTGCTTTTATGTTGTTGTTTTTATTTTCTCTCTCTCGCCATTCCGTGTGTTCCTACACTCAAGCTGTAGCCAAAGCACAGAAGTGACAATGACCCCCGTCCGGTGGGCAAGGTGTTCATGGAGCATTTTTATTTATAATTATCGACCCTGCTGCTGCAGCTTGGGCTGTTTTGGGCACGGGCCATTGGCATCGCCGCCGCGGTCTGCCGGCTGAACATTGTCATTAGCGCGGATTGAAAATATGCTGTTGAGTCATAAAAATTCGAAACATTGCAATTATGTTCGGTGAGTGATTCATCGGATGCGCTGTCCTCGGAGAGGAATGGTAATTCAAGGTTGCATATCTTTTCAGGGTCTTCGATGAATGGTTTGTAGTGTGGATTCATTTAAGTTTATCGATCAAACCACGGTCACACATCTTGTCGTCCTGTCATCTGCACCTCAAAGACCCCACAGGAGTTCGATCGATATCAATTGCGAACCGTCAATCCAACTGACAGGAACGCTTCGGAGCATCATCCAGACCACCATACTCTGCCTAAATGAATGCAATTAACATATGCAACCTGCCCGTGAAATGATGATTGATATCCTTTCTTCGTTCCTCAAGATAAGACCCCGGAATAACCAATTACCCAAAACACCCATTCTATCACAAACAGCCAATGGCCCGGTTGAAAAATTCCATCATCATCATCTTGCTGGAGAGAAGCACACAGAAAGCACACGTGCTGGCCTCTCTGTACACACGAACATTAAACATGTTTATTAAATATTAAAATACTTTATCATTTCCAAACCCCTTCGAACGAAGGGCGCCCCCTCCCTGCCTCGCAAACCAACAACAGAAGCGCCACATTCCTGGGGAATTTTGTTTAATATTCTCCATCATTCTGGTGTTTGCAGTGCCTCGGACCCAACGTCAAATGGACGGCTAATGACTCGTGTACTTCGTGTCTTCCTGCTAAAAGACGAAAATGTTTGGCTACTACCACTCGGGTACAATGTCACTCACTACTGGCCGGCTGGAATCAGAAATTGCTCTCTTTCATTCCGCAAGCCACCTCGGCGGAATCAGTGGCCAAGCTCGCTCCGGGTGTTGCTCGGAAAGCAGAAAAAAAAGGTAATTGGAAATTGGATCTTCAGCACTTGGCCTCGCCGTGGGGTCGGTGGGGTTAAATGCAGCCAAATCGGAAGGTGGTCGTTATTTCGGTAAATTGATAGGTTGAAAAGGGAGAATATGTGGTGATAAATTGAGAACAGTTGGCTAGTGCTGAGTGCTATGGCTAAACATTGCAACGTTGTATTCATAATAATAAGGAGTGTATCGAAAATAAGCTATCCACAAACTTTCTTTCAAATTATGTTGAAAACCGATATTTTATTCATACCAAAAATTGATCCTCTATTGTACGAGGTTGAACAAACTTGAACATTATGAAGACCGGATGAAGTTTAAGTTATTCCTTCACGAATTTTCGAACTTTGGATCGAATGCTCTTCATCAAGTTCCGGACAAGTGTTGCATCGCATTTTTTGGACGCTTGAGCCCAAATTTTTTTGAACTTCTGCATGTCTCCAGCTGCCTTACCAGTCTTCTTGAAGACCCTCTTCACGATTGCCCAGTAACGTTCGATGGTTCGAAGCTGAGGGCAATTTGGGCCCTTTTCCGCAAGCCAATTGAGAGTGGTTTTGGCATAGTGAGCCGACGCTAAATCCGGCCAAAACAGTGGAGGTGTACTATGCTTCTTATATAAAGGCAACAATCTCTTCTGGAGACACTCAGATCGATAAATTTCCGCATTTATAGTTCCGGTAGCGTAAAAAATGGTTGACTTCAAACCACAGGAACATATTGCTTGCCATACCAGTACCTTTCGACTGAATTTCTCCACTTGAATCGACCTGTCCTTTACATAGGACGCATGCATCCGAACGCTGCAAAAGACGCGAATACAATTTCCGGGCCCTTGTTGCTGCTCGCTTCTTCTGTTCTGCACTTTGTTTCGAGATTTTCTGCTTCTTGTAGGTCTTCAGGTGGTTTCACCTTTTGATACGCTGGATCATTCCGACACTCGTTCCTGCTTTTTTGGCCAAATCACGTATTGACATTGATTTGTTCTTCATGATTAGAGATACCACTTTTTGCTCCAGTTTCGGGTTGGAAGAACCGGGTTTTCTGCCTCTTCCTGGTAGCTCATCCAAAGAATAGTGTTCCCCAAACTTATCAATGATGGTTTTAACACTCGCATGATGAATTCCAAACCGCTTCGACAATTGTCCATGTGTCCAGAACCTTAATTTTCACTTCCTTTTCAATATGCGACATTTTGAAAACGCAGAAACAAACTAGTAAACAAAAGAAAGCTGACAGTCAAACGCACAGCATGCAGTGTTCATAGCATAAAAAACCATCACAAATACATGCGTACAACGCAAATGTATGTGGATAGCTTATATTCGATACACTCCTTATCTGTGCGAAACATTTTCTTACCAGCTCAAAACAGTACCAGGCCCTACCGACCTTTTTAGTTTCGTCAGCTACACTCTGTCCAACTTCTATAAGACCAACCTCAAATTGTTTAAAATCAACTATAATAATAACAATTTCGGGTCAATGTGCGTATTTTTGTAGAGTGCAGAGCAAGTTATTGTTTGTCTTAGATTTATTTTGATAAAAAATAGCTTGTATTACTTTTGTAAAAAGATTTTATAATATTTAGGTGTCCAGTTTCTATAAGACCATTTCAAATATTACGCATTTTTATTAAGTAAAACTTATAAAAATCAGCATAATGTAAGTTCAATAATCCGTAGGTTTTCCATTTCGATTAATGACCTGAAACATTTGATTTGGCATACTGTTTACTAAATTCAGTAGAACAGATTTCTCAATTTTGTCCCATTCTGTCGTAATAGCGGACTTCAGCTCATCAACAGTGGCATACTGCTTTCCGTCAACATAAATCCTGTGAACAAAATCCCCCAAATATGTTCGACTGGATTAAGGTCAGGAGAACGCGCCGGCCAGTCGAACAAATCGAGTTTTTGGTTCCTGACCCATTGCTTCTATTCCTTGCTGGTATGAGTAGCGGCATTATCCTTCTTCTTCCACTTCTTCCGACGATATTTGCGCAAAAAAGGCAGAAGATGTCCTTGAAGAATGTAGTCCTTACTATTAATTATGATGGACGTGACGGCAATCTTCAGCTTCCCGGGTGCGCAAAAGCCTGCTTAAACCATGCATGAGCCACCCCCGAAGTTCTGAGTAGAAATCCTTTCTTAAATCGCGCCAGGATCCATTGAAGCCGTCCGGACCATCCAGGTTGAACTTATTTTCGTCGCTGAAGATTGTCTAAAGATGTTAAAAAAAAACAAGAATAATTTTAACCGGTTTTAGAGCCATAGTGGAATACTAAACGTTCCGAAAAATAACATATAACCAAAGCTTACTAAATCCCACTGTCGATTCATGTGTGCTTTTGCAAAACTCAGCCGTTTCTCAACATGAGAAGCTGTAAGGTTAGGAGCTTTAACCTTTTTAGCCCTGGGCTTTTCACCAAAACCTGACGAACTGTCTACCGGCAAACCTGCAAATTCAAAGTTTGTTTGATTTGCATCAAGGATTTAGTCGAATGCGAATGCGAACTATCTCCCTCTTCTCGCGATCGGTTAGCTTTGATTTCCGTGGAGCTCTTTTGTTTTTTTTTCATATCCTTCAGGATTAGCGAGATAATTGCGCACAACTTGATGGGACCGGCAAATCCGCCGTCCGATTTTCCTTACACTACACTTTTTCTTGGTGAAACGCCTCGATTATTCCGTTCTCCTTCTCCGTGAGCACTTTTCCCTTGGGCATTTTGATGCAGCAAAATGAAAACACGCGAATCTGGTCTTATACAAAATGGACGCGGTAAATCGCAAAAATAGTACTTACTGCTTGGTGCGTTCACACACACACACACACGAGCATGTTACCATGCATGGCGTAGGTTTCACTCACACAAACATGTCATGGTACAAATTGAAGTGATGTGTTTTCTTCCTGAGAGGCGGCAGTCAAAAATTATCTGGTCTTATAGAAAATGGACAGAGTGTATGTATACACTAAATAAAAGATTCCTGGAGAGTTATGACATTGCATCCATCATTTTTCTACAGTGTGTCTCACATTAGGTGTCACCTTTTTTCCGTCTTGGTTTTTTTCAGCTATGTAATTTTAACAGTGGAATTGATTATACCCGTTTTGAGTGTATTCTTTTGACAGCTTATCGTTGAAGATAAATCCGGAGAAACTTGCGATTATGCCCAGGTTCCAAAGCGTCTTTACGGCAGCCTATCAAGCATTTAAGTCGCCTTAAATGCTACACAAATGCAAATTTCAATGAATGATGAACGAACTTTCATCAGTATTATATATGAATCAGAAGCTAGCTTAGTTCTCTTTCTGTATGCTAGATTGTATTTGTATTTATTCGTTAATGTGTAAATTACTGTTTGAAATTTTTCTTGCAATATTACGATAATCTTTTCCCTTTTGTTTACATTCGCCCTAATCACAAAATGCTCCGGAAATAAGCAATTCCGTTTGTTTATATTTATCACCTACCATAGGATCCATACGGGAGCAAGTTTTAAAATTACATTTACCTTCCCAAGCAACATTGCTACACCCAAAATATGAAAAGCAAGATTGTAATGCAATTTCGCATGATTTGGTTCATTTCTCGTAATGGATCGCAACTTGGAGAAAAAAATGCAACATTGGTCGTGGGCAAAAAATCAACATCATCAATTCGATTAGAAAAATTCAATGTGTGCGTTAGGTTGTAAAGTTGATTAGTAGTAGTAAATTCAATGGGTCACAAAAAAAAAAAGATTACGACCCGCTACTGAGAGTCGAACCGCGTCCGTCAGCATGACGGCTCTCCATTGTAACAATCCAGTCACCGCAACAAGTCGAGGTGAACGGAATCAAAGCACTACAGTTGCTTCGGCTGTCGAGGCACTCAACGTTACAACAATGAAGCAAATGTCGGTCGCACACACTTGCATGGCTTCGTTTATTTCATAAAACGCATGGTGAGTCACCAATGGTGACTTGATGAGAGGGCGATAGGAGGACGATGACGAGTGCAAATAAAAACAGAACACTTGACAGCGGAATAGAAACAGTGGCATATGGCGTAGCGGCGTTCTGTGCCATTGTCTCACCCATATTGAGAAGTTGTTGACGGTTGAACAAAAACCCAACGATTGCTGCGACTATCGAGGCACTAGGCACACAGCGATAACCGCTTGCAAACACTTGCATGGCTTTGTTTATACCATAAAAAGCTTTGTGGATCATGATGGGCAAAATTGCCTCTTCAGAATCATGCGGATTTCTCAAGATATGATTGCAAAAACTGCAATTGCATTTTTTGATACAATTTCAACTTTTGGGTGTAGTATTAAACAAGTTGAAAGTACTGTTAAATGACAAAAACAGGTTATAAATTTAGCTGAATAATGCTTTATTTCATACTTTAATATGACGCGCAAAAAAAGCGCAAAAAGTAATGCCTTATAAAACATAAAATGGCAAAAAAATTATCCTCATACAAAAATATAACATCGCCAAGCGTGGGATTTGAACACTAGTCCTTGGCGTGATAGGTTTGTAGTTCTTTGCTAAGCCAACTCAGAATGTTGAAAAGCAAACTCAGAGTATCTATGATATGCTTCCCGTTGGCAGTGAAACCGCAATCCTCATCTTAATGAGAAAAAAGAACAAGTTTTGCAAAACATGGTTGGTGTAATGTAACTTCAACAGTATATAGAACTGCCCATAAAATCTTATGTTTATGTATTGCCCATGTTTATGTATTATAAATGTATGGAACCATGTTTTTAAGATTAATAATAAAATATTAATCACTTGCGGCAGTGAAAAAAGTATTTTTAGCTCGATCGTTTGTCAGAGTGATATATAGAATACGAGAGTTACAAACCGCTCTAAATTTGACAAGTTTTGCAATACGTTTGTAATGCATCTATAATACAAACAATTATAAATCATTCTTTAAAGATGTTTTGTGTGTTACTTGAGTAAGCAGTTCGGAGTGAGTAACGGTTCATGGAAACTGGAAATGTCCATATTCAACACAAAAGGGGGTGCCAGAAGAACTGCCAGAACGAAGAAATCTAATATCATGGTATGGGGCGCCGTTTCACGAAAAGGAACACTTTCTCTTCTTTTCATAGAACCTTACGTAAAAATCAACACTGAATGTAATGTAATAACATCGAGCAGGTTTTGAAGAACCATCTGCTTCCTCATGCTTCAACGCTGTATGGGAATACACCATATTGTATCCAACAGGACTCAGCTGCAGCTCACACGGCAAAGAAGAATGGCCTGCATCTTCACCGGAGCTCAACCCACTTGACTACTTTGTTTGGGGTTATATGCTTCAATATATAGGGCCTACGAATGGGATTACTTAAGATCGATTCAAAAAACATTTTTTTGATATTTGGGACCAAATTCCTCAGGAAATCGAGCGTGTCAGCTACGATGCGTTCACAAAGCATTTGCGGAAAGTTATCAGGGAAAAGGACGAGAGATTCGAATTGAATCAATATGGTTTATTTCTATTATATCAATCTTTCGAATGGAAAATAAATGCTATGATTTGGTTGATTTGTTTTGCTGTAATCCCATTTTGTTTTAGTGACAGCTATTCTGAGGCACCCTGTAGTCATTACCAAAATATGTTGAACATCATTTTCTTTCGAACCAATCTTTTATCTACTTATGCGTATTTGTGCGTATTCAATCTAACACCCGATGGCCAGCAATGGTATTGTGCAAGAAATCTGTTTGCAACAATTCTTGAAGTGACCATTGGAAGCAGCTTTAATCCGGGGGCTGGAAAGTGATCGCATGATTTCAGAATATCTGAAGAATCACGTCCATTCAGCGGTTACTTACATATACAATATGGATGTAAACGATATCGATATTATCTGGAGAAGAAACCAAGTAAAATAAGGTTTTTATAATTTCCCATAGACCATTATTTCATCTTCTCAGATCTTCTCAGTTCTATTGAGGTCCTGCAGTCGATGAAAACAGTGAGGCACTCATCTTACTTTCTTTCAAAAATAAGGGATCAGATGTGTGCGTTGGTCGAAAGATCATGTAGGATTATCTTTGTATGGGTCCCCTCACATTGCTCAATTCCAGGTAATGAGAAGGCTGACTCTCTAGCAAAGGTGAGCGCACAGAAGGCGAGATTTTCGAAAGAAGAATTTCACATGATGAATTTTTCCCATTAGTTGGCAGAACGATTGGACAAGTAATTTTCTTGGGCAGTGGCTACATTCCATTATTCCAAATGTTTCGTCGAGATCGTGGTTCAAAGGTCTGGATGTAAGTCGCGATTTCATTCGTGTGATGTCAAAACTAATGTCCAACCACTACTCGCTAGACGCACATCTCTACAGAATTAACCTCGTCGATAGCAATTCATGTAGGTGCGGAACCGGTAATGATGACATCGCTCACGCAGTTTGGCATTGCCCGGATAATGATGCCTCCAGAGCACAACCCTTCCGTGAGGTAAGAGATGTTTTGGGAGGATTCCTTTGTTTGACTGATCTAAGAGTGTAACGTCCACTCTAGTGAATTCCCTTGCATTGTGTCCCAGTTATACTATCATTTTGTTTTCGTGCTACTTGTACCTGCCCAGCAAGCTGTGGTCACCCATCTGCGGCTTTGTTCCTGAAAGGGACTACAGGATCGAGGATCTGGTAGATGTCGCAACCAAAAGCAGTAATTAATAGCACTTATTACCTACCTAAGTCTTTTCAAACGAGAATGTGACCCATTAACCTCGAGCTAGCCACGAGCAATTTGCATCCCACTTTTACTAATAACGAATTTTTTTTGCAAACAACAATATTCAACATCGGCTCCGTAATATGTTACACACGCCTGAGCCTAACAAATAAACGAACTAACTAAAAAAAAGGTTTTTGTAATATGTTTATAATCAGATAGATCTCACCACTAAAATAACGCTTGCGTGTTGGTTTTAAAAAATGAAAATATTCAATTCTGATTCTCAACTAATTTGATACAGTTGTGACAAAATAGGGTATGTGTCCCTTGACTAATATGCAAAAATCGAATATTTAGATTTTTTAGATACGTTGAAAAAGACGTATTTGTAGTATGTATCACGAAAAACTATGCAACTTATTTGATAAAGTCAGATACTTTCGACGTCGGTCTATAAGCATAAACGTGGGTCTTATCATGCATGCAACTTCGTCCCATTCGATCGATTTTTTATTAAATGCAGTCTTCGTACGGTCCCCCTCCCCCCTGATTTTCTGATTTAAGACATTGCCAGCTGTATTAGCTTTACCCAACATAAAATAGAACTAGAACTCCTGCGAAGCACTTGAGAGATTTCCACATAAGGTTTATTGGCCCTTCGATAATAAAAACATAATTATTCACTCTGCACAGGTTTGTTCCTTGGTTTGTGTTTACATTAGCCATTTGGAAAATATGCAACCGAAAGTGTATCATTTACATTAAAAAATACCACCAATAACAATATTTTTACTAAGTAATCCAGACAACAGGCCATAGTTGAGAACAAAGAAAAAAAAATGTCCCTAACATTGGGTTAAACAAACAACAATTTTCACCTGACTATACATGCGTTTGATTCTACCATGCCTGCTATTAGATCAACCATGGTGCGATTGCTATCAATATGAGGTCTGTCAAATATACAATATATGTTGAAGGTTTTGCATTTAATAATCTAGTAGTTTTTACTACTAGATTTTTTTTCTGTGTAGATTGACACAGATTTTTAAAAAAAAATTCCATACAGATATCTGTATGTAAAGATTACAGATTTTTGAGAAACACCAAGATTTTTAAGATTTTTGCCAATTGCTTGTCCACACAAAACCCTCAAATTCAGAATATGAATACAGTTTAGGATCCAAATTTTTATCAATTCAGTGTGTTGTTTTAGGCCCATGAAGCAAAATAAATCAACTACAGTGACAGATAACAGTCTGAATGTCAGTTTGTGTGCCATGTTTTCTGCATAATTTTTTTGAGATATTTTTTGAAAAATTTTTTATGGAATTTCTCAACGATTCTCAGACATTCCTTTAGATATTCCCTCTGGTGTTTCTATAGCTATTCTTCAGACGTTTGTAGACATTCTTCAAGGGATTCGGGGTTTCTTCTGGCATTGAATCAGTCGTTTTTTAAAACTTTCTTGTGATAAAAAGTTTGGAGGAATCTTTAATCTTGTAAAGTTTTGTGATTTTAAAGGAATTCCTGGAGGACACCTGAAAGAGCTACATGAATACTATAGGTTATCCCTGAAGTAATTTGTGGAGAAAATTCGGATTTGTTGGAGAAATCTTAGATGAATTTTTTGCATGAATTCCATAATCTCATATATTTAATTCTTAACTTTAAAAATCCCGCAATGGGTTTTTGTAGAATTATTTTTCATATATTGTCTAGGTTTTCTGCGAGGATTCTGACATATCGCTTTGGATCAGATGGAGCTCCGATGATGATGGGTTCTGACCAATTCTTCAAGAAGTTGCTGAAACGTGACGTAATTATCAAATTTACTTGCCGCTTTTTGGCTCTTTGTGCAATTAACGCATGCAAAAAACACTGCCATTGTACCTGGAACATATGATGCAATATCTCTGTAGTTACGTGTACTGCAGCCTCAAATGACCCAAGAACGATTCCAAATGACACAGTTCTGCATCCGTCTGCCACCAGATGGCTATCGATGGAGTCAGTTGTGAAATGGAATATGACATGGTTTTCGGAGCTCGTGTTGTTTTTCTCGTTCTAATCCAACGGAGACAACGGTTTGGTTGTTGTCATCTTAATGACCTGATGAGGCAGCCACTTCTCCACTTTTTAAGCTACGTATTGCCTCTTATCAGTAAAGCGAATCGTATCTTCCAGTCAATAGCTACGGAATGAAATACGAATTTTTTCTGACGATGATTACGGATTTTGGGGTTTCATATTTGGGGTGAAGCGGAATTTCATGTTTACTACCATGAATCGGTACCGGGAGACGGGATCGACCAAGGACCGTGCGAGATCTGGGCGACCGCGCTCGGCGAGGACGCCAGCAGCCATCAAGGTGGTGAGGAAGCTCGAATGAACCGCTCGATCCGGAAGAGCCCTGCTGACCTGGGGCCGTATTTTGGAACTCGAAACGAAGAACTTTTTCTCACAAGCGTTCGTACAAAAAGTCGTTCGTTTCGAGAACCAAAATACGGCCCCTGGATGTATCGATCGAGACTGCCCACGCCATCATAACGAAGGTCCTGAAGAACAAGAAACGTAAGAAAAGAGCCAAACAGATACTCTCGCGGCACGCAGGTCAGGAGTTTCTCATACACATCCCGCGGATCCAGAACGCCGGGTCGGTGATGGTTTGGGGGGCGGTATCTAGGCTTGGGAATCTCCCACTGGTGTTTATCGAGAATAAACGTGAAAATCAACGCTGAGACAGAGGTTCTGGAGAACGGTGTGGCCCGGAACTTCGGCACCTGTACGGGAGGAATCATTACAGTTAGATGTGGACCATTTCCCCACTTGGTCGCAATGTCCGCCGGATTCTGCTTGGAGGGATCTATGTCTGTTAGTTAATTTTCTGTATAGTGTTACAGTAAGATAAATTCATATTCTAAGTGACGTTAGATTTCTTCCCAGCCAAAGGCCTCATTAAAAGTCTCTACGCCAAACTAGGACGTCCTCCATATGCGGGCAAATGGAGTGGATGCTCCTCCTTCCGCACGCTGCCTTGTATTGTGAACGATACAATAACGAACCGCCAAGTGGTCGCTATTAATGTAGCCATCATCCTCCCTCCAATTGGTAAGCAGCCCTAGACTGCTCAGTCGATTCTGCTCAGTCTCTTGGTACCTACGTTGGCTAGGTTCACATTGAGCCTAGCCAAGGCCTCTAAAAGAGTCTGGCCCCTGGGATTGGTAAGGCGGCTCCTCCACTCGATCGCCCAAGCGTTGAAGTCCACCGCTATTACCAACGAGTTTAGGTTAGTTAACTCAGTTACTCAGTCACACGATCGAGAATATTGGAAAACTGTCCAAAAGACCATTTTTGAGGAGCTGCAGAAGAACACTCCATTTTTTTTACAACCCGGAAGCCTTCGTCAGTGGTAGACATAAACTCCTAAACCGGGTACTTACCCGACGTCCAGAATGCCGCCATATTGACCCTGTCCGCAACCCAGTTGCCGTTGCCGTGCGGGATGCGGTATTATGACGATATCCGATGCCAACTCGTGAACTGTCTGACACACAGCAGTTGCTGGGCGGCCTTTCAATAGTTCAGGTTTAGTTGGGTTACCTGCAGTACGATTGGTTCTTCGGAATATCCTCAGTGACCGGGCACTTCGCCCCTCCCCCCCCCCCCTCCTCATGACGTGCTAATCGTACGGTTTCCCGGCACACATCAAGCATTTGGGGGAACCTTGTAGTCCCGCGCCTTTTAGCTTGTGCTGCCAAACCTTCTACACATATTCCTCCTATCTGGGCCTTTGCTCTCCTAGGACATGTACCCGATCTCTAGGCATCTGAAACGTAGCTTCGGTGGCTGGTGCAGGCCAAGTGGCATATAGACCATTCTACCTTCACATCTGCCACTTTCAACGCTGTATGTCAGCGGCGGCAACTTCGACCTTGCTCTGTTCCTTCAGTGCGATACAGATCAACCTCTGTGATCTCATCCAGGTTTTTACACTGGATCTTATAAAAAAAAAAAAAAGAAACACTGGATCTTCACATGTGAGACGCGGGTGCGTACCTCCGCACGCTCACCTAAGGTCTGTCTAGCCAGGTCTCTGTAAGCTGGGCCCTTCAGCTCTGTGGTCTTTCTAAGCTCCAGGATCATCTCGTCGGAGCGGGTACGGCAAATACTCCGCACATCGACGCCTAGGCCCGCCAATTAGCGTCCTCGCGCATCGTTTTCAAGACTCGGAGTACTTCAACGCCTCGGTCTTGAAACTTGCGGGTCACCTGTTGCTAGCAGTTTTCTTTCTTTGCTTTATTCTAATTTTTTTTTCCGGACCTAAGTTCAGTAACTCTCCCTGCCACGCTCGGGGTCGTCGCTCGTCCCCCTTTTTGCACAGGCATCTGCCTCTGTGCTTATTATTACGGATTGGGGCCTTACCGCTCGGGACCCCTTATGCTCTTGAGCCTCTCTCTTTGCAATCAGCCTGAGCTGGTTACGAGGATGGACTCTCAGACCCCGCCGCCATATTTGCATAGATTTTGAGTTTTGAGACAGGGGCGTTAGACACTAGCCGCCACCCGGGAACTGCCTAGCCCGCTTGGAGGTCCCTATCCCCATGGTAGACGGGGTGATTTCTCCCACGGAGACAGACTCTTCTGTCTACCTGTGCTTCGTGGCTATTTCTCTCACCCTATCCGTGGCTGCTAGCCGTGCCAACTCTAGCATTTTGCTCGTCTAGGAGCTTGGCTTCCAGCTCTTCCCTCTCCTTGCATGCAGCCTGCACTGTCATGCGTATCCTAAGGAGGCTATGTTCCAGGTCCTTTGCGATGTTGTTGCGCGATGACGTAAAGTCAATTATCGCATCCAACTGCTCGGACACTTCCATTATTTTGGGAAGCGTTTCCCGCATCTTATCTATGGCCCGGATGAGTCCTAGCCCATCCATGGCCACATCTAGCTTGGCGCGGCACCTGCTTCTGATGCCATGGCACTTCCGCAGATGTCGGACATGCCACCGGTTGGCGCCTAATCAAAGCTATAAAATCCTCAAATAACTGATCAAAACTTCGTAATGATGGGATAATCCTTCATGGAGATATTACCAGAACAATACCTGAGAGCACATATTTGTGAGATGAAAATATATTCGTTGCAGTCCAAAACCGGAAAACACAACTCGTAATAATCGATCCTGCTTGCATTGTGTCGCATCCGGTTCGTTGTATATCAAATATTTTGGGAATCACCGGGAATTTCTAATGAAACTAGTACCCAGTACATTTGTGTTCGTAATTCTGGTGCAGTGTAAGAAGAGTTCAGTTTCACCATCGGTGGATTAATTTGGGTTTTGGAATTGGAATCTGCGTTGACCTTTTCAGAAGGCATTAGAAAGAGTGTTTCGATCGACTTTGGTCGACTTGGTCGTCTTAAACTTGACGCATTTCCTTTCATCGTGCATTAAAAAAATGTGCACACTCCTCATTTTGAAGATGTAGCATCATGCCTCTATTCTGAGTTTGAGATTAGCACTTCAGTTATCAAAATGTCATCGAAGGAAGAGAAGCAACGTATCAAAATTTTGCACATGCACGGCGAAAATCCAAACTACTCTCACGCCAAGTTGGCGAAATTGTTGAATGTGGTAAAATCAACTGTGACAAACGTATTAAAAGTCGACACAGATTTTTCATTTGGGCCTAACTGACAAACGTAAACGCTATCCGATAGGTGAACTCTTCTTCTTCGAAATGACCGTAGTGGATTGATTAGGCGAGTTTTCAATGACAAGAAATTCGCAGAAAAACTCATTAATTACGTTTTTTTCAGTTAAGCCCTAATGAAAAAATCTTTGTCGAAGTGTTCGGTGAATGTTTGTCGACAGCCAGGGAAGATGGATCGGGGGGAAATCGAAAGCCGGAGGCCACAGCGACGACAAAAAGAGTTGCCCGTTGTTTCGAGCGGAACCCCAACTTTTCCGTCCGAGATGTCGCAAAGAAGCTGGGAGTGACGCCTTCAACCGTGGATAGAGCTATAAACGAGCTGGACTGCCGACTTACAAGAAACTGGTGACTTCAAATCGCGACGATAAACAAAACGCTAACGATCGCGAAAGTTGTACACGACGATGCTGACGAAGTTTGATTGCGTGGTACAGGATGATGAAACTAACGTCAAGGCAGACTTTAAACAGCTTCCTGGACAGGAATTTTATACAGAAACCGGACGGGAAAAGGTGGCAGATATTTTCAAGCACATTAAACGGTCAAAGTTCGCGAAGAAATATCTGGTGTGGCAAGCCAGCTGTACCAGTGGCTTGAAAAGCAACGTTAACGTTGCGACCGGAACCGTCAACCAGGAAATTTATCTGAAAACATCCACTGCATTTCCTGAAGCGACACAATTATTCCGTTCAATTTGGCCAGATTTGGCATCTTGCAATTGCGGAAAAAAAGACCATGGAGTGGTATGCTGCCAACAACGTTCAAGTGGTGCCCAAGGGCAAGAACACTCCCAACACGCCGGAGCTCCGCCCAATCGAACAATATTGGGCCATCGTCAAGCGGAACCTTAACGAGACTCAAAAAGCTGTTGTGAGCGAGAAACAGTTCAAGGCAAACTGGCGTTCTGCGGCTAAAAAAGGGGACAAGGTGACAGTACAAAATCTTATGGCAGGTGTTAAACGAAGGACCCGGCAATTCGCTTTTGGTGAAAGGGAAGCTTAGCTGAATATTTTTCCTGGATTCTGTATTAACTGAACTTGAAGAGAAAATTTGAATTTGACTTATTAATAAAAACTTTGATCGACTCACATACATTACTGTTTGACCAAATTTTAATCGAAACACCCTTTATGCTGGTCATTGTGATGATGACCCGCCTTTTTTTGTGATTGACGGTCCATCGGCCTGTGTTGGGATCGCCTTTTGAGGTTTTTGGGTTCAGAGGGACTTCCTTTATTCATTCCCTGAGGATCTTTCTTCCTTGCTCCACGATTGACATCTTTTTTTATTCGAATTCAGTCTAGCCGTTCCTTTTTGGGGTTCAGTGCTCGACGGCGTCTGACTTCCACCCCAGGAAGGCCCAATTGCGTTTTTACAGATGCCATACCAGCAACTTACGTCTCCACCGTTCTAGGCTGCTCGTTTTTGCCGCCAGTATTCCTGTCGCGCTGGTCAGTCCTGCCTTTCTTCAACCGACGTAGTTTGGCAGTGTTATACACGTAGTTGATTCGGAATCTCCACCTTATCATCTTCTGCATGGACCAGTTAGACGTCTTTCCCATTGGGGATAGTCCTCTGAATAACTCTCCAAGAGTCCGTACTCAGGTCGTTCAGGGTCTCTCTGAACGCCAATATCTCCTCATTGGATTTCGTGGCGCTTTTTGGCAGGTAGAATACCATGATTTCCGATCTAGGAATATCCTTTTCGTCAACCGCTAAGAGCTCTCTCTCGCACGCTTGTCCGCTGTGGCATGGTCATGGCAGTTGATTACCAGGAAGCCTGTTTTATTGTGCAGTCTCTGAAGATCGGTTTACTGCTGTTCCCCGCTTCTCAACTAGTTGATTGATTATGGTGTCTAGGATCATAATCAGTTATGCCTATCCGTACTTGGCTCTTAACTTCCGTGAAAAGCTGTTTTTGAGTAGTGGAGTGCGATTCCTTTGCCTTATTGCCTTGGACTTCCTGTCGGTTTCCTGGGTTGAGTACGCTCACCTCCGCTTCGCGGGGTCTTCGTCCCCCTATCTTTGTTGATTGGACCAGGGTGTCCAGCCTTCTTGAGTTTATCCTGGACATTTATATTCCCGGACCCTTGGTTGTCTCTTTGTAGCCGGCTGTTCACCGAAGTAACGTTGGAAGGCGTAGAGATAGCAGTAACTATCCACGAGATCCAAAATCCCCTTCAGCTATCAGTTTCCAGTCGAACTGATCATCGGTGACTCGTAGTACAGGAGTTTAATGGCAAAATGTCAGATATTCAAACAAAACAAAATGGCTCAAGTTTGCTAAGGAGCATGCTGATAGGTCTCTATAGCCTCTAGAGGAGTAGAAAACTCTTGGTTCTCTGTACGGATAAATCAAGTTTCACCGAAGTAACGTTGGAAGGCGCTCTGCCGACCTTGTTTTCTTTGGATGTGGTTTACTTTCCCCACTAGATAGACCAGCTCTGGACCTTTTCGCTGATTCTGGCTGCGAAGTCTCACTTGGTTTTTGAGCAAGGCGATAGGCCTCCTCCTTGCCGTAGCTTTGTTTGAGGTTCGCATGGTTTAGCCACAGCTGATTTGATAGTGACGTTTACTCCATCGTTCTCGCCACTATCTTCAATCTCGGAGTTTTTTGGTGTGTCCAGGTTGATTGAGGGACAGGTGGACATGCTTTTCAGTGATTTGTTTTCTATCTGGGCTTCGATTTGCTCTGTGTCCATCTTTTCCGGCTGAGAGAGGCAGTCGGTATCCTTTGTTACGTTTATATTGTTGTTGCTCATTCGAATTCCACGAGTAGCACGGGAAGTAAAGTTCGACTGCATCAGCGCCATCCATAAGCACGGGTTGTAATACACCGTAGATTCGGGGTTAGACCGTATTAGGCATGGCTACGGCCATCACCACATATATCCTCCTCCTTTACACGGGCTTGGAACCGGCAGCGATGAATCACATTGATCGTAGACATACACGCTGTGCTTCTTCAATATCTGAGAATCATTGCTGGTGGAGTTTACTAGTTAACTGCTAGAACTACTCTGCCTTTTCTCAATAGTACATCTAAGGATTATCTGACATGTATTCGATCAAATTTATTTAATTAAATCAATTGCAATTCGTGAAAGTAAGTGAAACCATTTAAATTTGCTGCGAATCGAAATTTTTCAGCTTGACTGAAAACACGCAGTTGATGAATCTAGCAACGCTTGGTTTTTAATCGTATGTCAAACCAGCGCAACTGATGTTATGCATATGTTGCAAAATAGATCAAATCAAGCAAAACAATGCATTAGGTCCTAAGTACATTGAGAGACTCTCTTTGTCGACTTTCTCTTTGGTTAATAGCTTGTCAATTAAACGATTTGCTGACGATTTCGACGTATTGGATCCGTAATCACACTTATTACTACCCTACTGTAAGTTCAAAATAGTTGAACATGTTCTTACATAGCCGTAGGAACGCGAAGAGAAAGTCGACAAAGAGAGTCTCTCAATGTACTTAGGACCTAATGCATTGTTTTGCTTGAAATGCACTAAACTGGTATCTTTCGCTCATTGCATTACGAGATTGCGGTACGCTCGCATGTGCTTGGAAATTTAAGCGGTCTTTGAAGTGATTAAATAATAAAATCGAGTGATTTGTATCATATACTTTTATTGGAGAAATTATAATTTAAGTTTAAGTTAAATTTAAGTGAATAGTTTTTTAACACAAGAGAAAAATCTATATTTTAGATTTAGTGAAATTTGCCGAATAAGGCGAAAGGACGCTATTGCAATAGTGAGGTTACATACCGAAAAAAGAAAATGACGATGCCGAAGAGAGAAGAATAGAGAGAAAATAGAATGGTAGCTGGAAACTTCAAACCACGCATCAGCAATCTACGTCGCAAGTGAGTAGGAGAAAATCAGACATCACACGGTGATTCTAGTAATATTGGAGATCAGGTTGTAGGAATCAGGTCAAGGAAAAGAAACAAAAAGTTGTAACGGACGGACATCATAATGGTATTGCACTTTTCAACAAGTACAAAACAACAGAAGCGGAACAATGGAAGTCAAAACTACGAAAAGCGCAACTTCAAATGCATGATCATCCCTCCTCCTCGACGAACAAACAAACATTGGAAATGAGCAAATGGAAAGCGAAGAATTCTCCACCTTCGTCACAGATATGATACACAAAGGTATGGTTAATGCCAGAAGTTTGGAATTAAATGAGAATAACAGCTGAATAACAGAGAATATGTAACAACAACAAGACATAATAACAGTAACACAAAATGAAAATATTGCAGTCCAATGTACAGAGCCTTAGGAAAAACAAGGAAGAAATAGCAAGAGTACTTAACGAAGACAACTTTGATATAGCGGTTTTTTCGGAAACGTGGTATAAAATGGAAGAAGAATCAACAAGAGCACATAATGTGAGCGGATATCACAAAGTTATACAAAGTCGATCAGACGGATACGGAGGAGTAGGAATCTACATCCGGAATCGTTACAACTTCGAAGATGTTAAAATTGTAACCCAATCAGATCAGATACAAATCGTTGCGGTGAAGGTATTTCGGATGAACATGATAATAGCAGGGGTTTACATTTCACCATCTACCAGCAGCAGAGAGTTTGAAACAGACATCAACTCGATTATAATACAGTTAAGGGCATCTCCAGGAGTCTATGGTCGTTACAAAATAGAACTGGATTTATAACAAAGGCAACTTTAGCAAGGCGTTCTAGTTGGATAATTTCGTACAGTTTCATGTTAAAATTTAAAACTGGAATACTACGTTGTTCTATTTTTGTTCAAATTTGAAACGCGTTTCATCCAAGTTATATTTTTTTTTGTCATTGTGGTAGTGTCTATGGAATCAAGTCAAACGTCAAACTTTGAATCAACGCCCGGTCGTGCATCTGTTTGAATCTTGTATACGTTCTACTTTTTAGTTAATAATTTCAAGTTGCAGCAACAAGTCTGAACTTGCTGACCATCATGTTTCTGACCACCTATTTCTTTGTTTCTAAAATGTTTTCAAGAATTTCTCCATATTGTGGAATATTTAAATTAGGTATAGAACTGGAAATGATTTGGACGAATATAAAGGGGAATTTCAGAGAAGTTCTGATAGGAATCCCAAAGGAATTATGAGGGAAAATTCCAGAGGAATACTGGAGAAATTCCAGCGGAATTTTGAGAGGAATTCCAGAGGAATTCTGATGAGAATTTAAAAAGAATTCTGAGTAGAATACTAGAGAAATTCTAGTAAGAATTCCTGAGAAATTCTGAGAAGAATTCTAGTGGACTTCTGGAGAATTCCGCAGGACTTCTGAAGACAGTTTGAGTGGATTTTTTAGAATTTCAGTGTAATTCCAAGATTAATTCCACAGGAATTCTGATGAGAATTTCAGAAGAACACTGAGAAGAACTCCAAAGGAATTCTTAGAAAAACTGCGAATAAATTAAAGGGAGAATTCCAGAAAAAATCCTATGAAGAATTGCAACTGAAGTCTGAGGAGAATTCTAAAAAAAATTCTAAGGGAATTCTGAGGAAAATTCCAGACAATTTCTGAGATTTCTAGAGAAATTCGAAGGCGATAGTAGTTCTGAGGGAAATTCCAAAGGGTTCTGACAAGAATAACAGCGGAAATTTGAGGAGAATTCCTAAGGAATTCTGAGAATATGCCCACAGAAGTTTTGAGAATCAATTATACACACACATTCAAGTCTTCAGGTTTAGAACAACATTTGGAACTGCTGCTGAAGAGAGGGTATGAATGTTATATATTTTCCCAAGAGAAAAAATTATAACTGACATATAAAATGAATCTAGAACTACAACACTCCTGGAGATGCTCTAAGTATGTATCCTAGAGTGATCCTTGGAGGAGATATAAATTGTCATCATGTAGCTTGGGGAGATGAGAAATGTGACAAGAAAGGAAGATTGATGAAAGATGCCATGAATGGTTCAGATTTGATCCTTTTGAACAACGGATACAAGAAGAAAAGCAACAGCCATGGACATCACATGTTGTTCAGCAAGGCTATTTACTGAACTTATTTGGAAAGTTCGCTCTGAAACAATCGGGGGAAGTGAACACTTACTAATCGAAATTGAAAAAAATGACACAGTCAACGAAAACAATAAATACTTTGTAAATCATAAAGGAATATATGAGGAAATTGCCAAATTAAATGGAGAAAACATTCGAAGTTTGGAGGACCTAAAAAACGAAGCACAAAAAATATACAAGCAAAACACCAAAAAGAGCAGATATACACCGAAAGTATGGTGGAACAAACACGTAGAGGAAGCCTGGAAACAGAAAAATTAAGCTATAAAAAAGTTCAACTCTGAAAGCACTATCGAGAACGCAATAACGGTAAGAAAAACAAAAGCCATATTTCTACGGCGGAAAAAAGAAGGTATTCGTCAACAAATTGAAGATTTGGCAGCATCTTGCGACCCGCAAACTAGTTCGGCAATATTATGGCATAAAGTAGGTAGAATCACTGGAAAAAGATGCAGTAGGAAAGTCAATAATCCAATCCAAGAAAACGTTCAACTTGCGGAGAAGTTCTTGGACACGCATTTTGGGAAAAACGATGTAGATATTTCAGAAACAATGACTTATGGATCTGTATGCCGATACAATATCATGGATGTTGAGTCGTGGCACAGAATTCTCGATAAAAAAAATGACAAATCAGCTCCTGCTGACGACAAACTAACATACGGTATGTTGAAACAGTTAAAACCGGAAGTAAGAGATACGGTTATAAGGCAAATAAACGAAATATTTATGTCAGGCACATTAACGTTCTCACTTAAAGAAATACGAGTGGTTGCAATCCCAAAATACGGTAGAGACCAATCCACTGTAGAGGGAAAACGACCGATCTCTGTGGTCCCTACACGGGCAAAAATCCGGTGCTCAAAACTAGCAAAATGGTTCATGATATCATGAAAAACGTCTTTTTTCATGTTTTGAATATACACCATGAATAAAAGTCATAAAATCATGAATCAGCTTACTATGATCCAACGTAACGCCACTATGGCGTTATGTTTTTGATTTTTGATGCTGTTCGATGATTAGATTAAGTTATATATTGAATTACTTAAAATTGAATTTACAACACTGATCGCCAAAAAAAAAACTGTTATACATACAACACCTAGAGAAGACACTCACGTATACTATTGATATCTAAAATGAACATTCAACACGAATATAACACGAAGTGCCAATATAAATATTCGTTAGGCAGGATAGACGATATCAACACGTTACCGAGTAGTAGCCAACTGATAGCGAACAAATAAAGTTCAGAAATCGCGCGGATTCTTGAGACCGAAAAATATAGTGCAATTTCTTAATAAAGTGCTTTCTTTTAATTGAAGTGCCAGTGTGTTTTAGTTTGAGGAAGGAAAGGATAAAGTAGGACCTCAAGGATATTCGGGAAGGATTGAAATTTACGACGAAAAGAAACGATAATTTGGACGCACACACAACGTAGGATCTGAGGTACGTGAAGGTAAAAGGACACGGGAATATTCTGGCACTGTGGGGCAGCTGTAGCCTATTGCTCAACCCACGAATCTAATTCCCCCCAACATTGGTGCCGTGACCAGGAGCAGCGGTTGAGTTGGAAAGCTTCGGCTCGGAAGACAATTGCATCATTGTTGTATTGTTTAGAGGACTTCGATGGCGCCAAGGCCATGTTTTACTCGCACTTTGACGAGATATAGACGGTGAAATATTTCAACGAATACAACGGACATTTATCGCCCACATTTCTAAAGTTGGGAAAGAAAGCGTGCTGAAGAGTAATCAAGCAATCGAGGGATTCACCATCGATACGTCTGGATCATTTGCATTGCAACAATATATCGATTTACGAATCGAAAAGTCAACTAAATTCGGTGGGACTCTGTTAACGACACGTTTAAGAACCAGATATACGGTACCTAGGAAGGTATACACATACGTGCTGAATTCACTGATTCCGGCTATACATACATTACAAGGCCTGTTATTGACAGGCCTCAGGTGAGTGCCTGTCCAATACATTATCCCTCTTATTTGTTGTGCTACTTGGCTCTCTTTACCCTATTTCATATATTTGTGGAACGGATTCATCGACGAGATTTGCTACTATCTACTCATCGGATTGTTTACATCGAGGAATTTCACGATAGAGATCGTACGACTTTTGGATGGTGATTCGGGAAGTATATACGTCCGATACAAACAACACGGAAGGTACAGCACGGAAGGTGTATGGATTGATGGTTCTGGAAGTTTGCAAGAATTATGCAAGAGCTAGCACTACTGCACACAGGATGGGATGCTCCAGTACCACTAAAATTGGAGCAAAAGTGGAAGGATTTCTATCGAAGACTATTCAAATTAGCAGAATTCAGGATACCTAGATATCTCGTTCATCCAAGATTACGCTTGACACACAGCTCCACTGTTTTGCTGACGCCTCAGTTCGGGTCGGCATATACCGCAATTTTTGGATTACGCGCCATATGATCCGGAGGTTCAACAAGGAGCATGTCCAATCTAGATTGGACAAATTAGAAGGCATCTTGGGAGGAGTTCAGTGATTTGCAAGATGACATATCGGAGATTGATGCTAAGGGCGAATTAGAAGCAGAGACTAACAAATCATATGTCGATTTTGAGGAGCGGTATTATGCAATTAGGGCTTCGTTGTTAAATAAATTGGTACCAGTCCAACCAGTAGCAAATTTGGACAATAGTGTCGGTAGGAATAACGTTTCGCTGGGCGTGCATACAGGAGTACGTCTTCCTCAAATTTCGCTACCAGAGTTTGATGGAGATTATAAGGGGTGGCTTTCTTTCAAGTCAACTTTTTGTCTCACTGATACATGACTCTAATTGAACTCAGTGACGTACAGAAAGTTCCATTACCTAAAATCTGCACTGAAAGGAGAAGCAGCTAAGCTGATTGAGTCTCTCACGATAACGAATGGAAACTACGTAATAGCGTGGGACACCATCACCAAACGATATTCCAATGAATATTTACTGAAGAAGCGCCATCTTCAGGCACTGATGGAGTTCCCGAAGATCGAGAAGGAGTCAGCAGGGCGAATCCATGGACTGGTGGACGAATTCGATCAGCGGCTGAAAATTTTAAAGCAGCTAGGCGAAAAGACGGAGCACTGGGGAGCGATGATCGTGCATTGGATTTGTTCAAAGTTGGATACACATACCCTGCAGCTATGGGAGGATCATGCAGCATCGTTACGGGAACCCACATTCACGGTACTGGTGGATTTTCTGGAGAAACGCACTAGAGTTCTGGAAGCGGTATTGTCAAATACCAGTAACCACAGCACGGCCCAGCAAAGGGTGGTGACAAAAAGAGAGCGCGTGGCAGTACACGCCTCTTCGGAGGGCGGAAAAAGTGATCCTATTTGTCCGTCTTGTGGTGAATTACATTATTTGGTGCGGTGTGCGAAGTTTCAGGGTTTCTGCTTAAAAGAGAAGTTGGATTTCGTCAATGGAAAACGATTATGCAGCAACTGTTTCAAAACGGGTCACTGGGTACGCGATTGCACATCCAAGTTTAGCTGCAAGACCTGTGGGAAGAAGCATAACACGTTGATACATCCGGGATTTCAACCAGGTAACGTCGGAAGTCGTAATGATAAAGAAGGCGCAGCTAGGACGAACGTGGCAGCAGAAGCAGTAGAAGAAGAAAAAGCGGAAGAGGTTGAAACAACCATAACTGGATCGTACAGCGTTGGGATGAAAAAGGATAGCTTGAGTTCAAAGGTGTTTCTATCAACAGTGGTCGTAGAAATACTGGATCGAAATGGCAGTTCACAGCTAGCTCGAGCATTGTTGGATAATGGATCACAGGTTAATGTGATGAGCGAGCGACTCTGTCAAATCTTGAAGCTCAAACGTCGACCAATATGTGTTCCTATAACAGGAGTTGGACAATCGGAATCAACAGCTAGACATGCAGTGAACACAACGGTTAGGTCGAGGGTTACTGATTTCTCCATCAAATTGGACTTCCTGGTTTTGCAGCGTGTAACATCTGAACTTCCTTCGACAACGGTTTCTATCTCACATTGGAATATCCCTGTTGACTTACAGATGGCAGATCCTCAATTCAACATCAGCGGTCGCATAGATATGCTCCTGGGAGCGGAACATTTCTTCAGTTTCCTACACCACAGAGAAGCGAAAAGGATGGTGCTAGGCCCAAAGTTACCCATACTTGTGGATTCGGTATTTGGGTGGATTGTGACTGGTCGGGATGGAAACCAACAGCAGAAACAGTCAGTCAGGTGTTGTACGGCAACTGCAACTGAAAAAATCGAAGATTTACTGGAGAAGTTCTGGATGGTGGAAAGCTGTGGTGATCAACCTGCATGGTCTAAGGAGGAACAAGACTGCGAAGAGCATTTCAAGAACACACATTCAAGAACAGTAGATGGTCGGTACATCGTTCAGCTACCAAAACATATCAACTGGGACCGGATGTTGGGAGAATCACGAGTGATGGCGTTGAACAGATACAAGAAATTGGAGGATCGCTTGGAACGGAATCCGACGATGAAGGAGCAGTACAACGCTTTCATGAAGGAATATTTAGATATGCAACACATGCGGAGGTTAACAGAAACGGAACTGAAAGCTGAGGTGAATGGAACAGATACACGGAGGGTATTCCATTTACCACATCACTCAGTGATAAAAGAGTCAAGCACAACTACAAAGATGCGCGTCGTATTTGATGCTTCGGCGCGTACAGACAGCGGGTATTCCCTCAACGATGTTCTTTTGAAGGGACCCGTAATTCAAGATGATCTATTGAGTCTTCTAATACGCTTCCGCAAGTATGAAGTGGCTCTTGTGGGAGACGTGGAAAAAATGTACAGACAAGTACTTCAGGACACTAGCGATGCTCTTCGACTACGGATATTCTTTCGTTTCTCGAAAAATGATCCCATAGATGTCTACGAGTTGCTGACCGTAACCTATGGACTTACACCGTCATCTTTTCTGGCAACCCGGGCACTACAACAGCTGGCTGAAGATGAAGGAGTCGAAGGCACTAAACAGTGCTTAGCATTACAAAAGGATTTTTACATCGACGACTATATAGGAGGATCGACAAGTATCGCCGACACCATCGAGTTGAGAAAGAATTTGACATCGTTAATGGCCAAAGGAGGATTTCCAATACGAAAATGGTGCTCAAATCAGCCTGAAGTATTATCAGATATTCCTGAGGATCAGCTAGGTACTGATCTTACAATAACTTTCGACTTGAATCCCGATGAAAAGATCAAAACGCTAGGAATTATATGGGAACCGAAAGCTGATCAACTTAGGTTCTTATATGATGTTGAAGTAGAAGATGGAGAATGGACCAGAAGACGTATATTATCTGCAATAGCGAAACTGTTCGATCCACTCGGACTGATCTCGCCTGTAGTGGTGGCTGCCAAAATAATTATGCAAGAGCTAGCACTACTGCACACAGGATGGGATGCTCCAGTACCACTAAAATTGGAGCAAAAGTGGAAGGATTTCTATCGAAAACTATTCAAATTAGCAGAATTCAGGATACCTAGATTCTCGTTCATCCAAGATTACGTTGACACACAGCTCCACTGTTTTGCTGACGCCTCAGATCTTGCTTACGGAGCCTGCTTATACGTTCGCTCCATGGACCGACAAGGTAACATACGCATTGAACTTCTATCGTCGAAATCTCGAGTCGCTCCCTTAAAGCGACTGACGATCCCGAGATTGGAACTATGCGCAGCTAGAGAAGCTGCTTATCTATACCAGACTGTTATCAAAGCCCTAGCGTTAAACCACGTACAGGCATTTTTTTGGTCGGACTCGACCGTAGTTTTACATTGGATAAAAGCTCCACCAAACACATGGAAAACTTTCATTGCAAACCGTGTTTCGAATATACAAACAGCTACATTCGGACACCCATGGCTACATGTAGCGGGTAAGGAGAATCCCGCCGATCTGGTTTCACGTGGAATGACCATAGATGACTTCTTGGAAAGTGATCGTTGGAAGCACGGGCCGACATGGTTGAAGCAGGCGCCAGTGGAATGGATGACAGAATGTTCTAGATTTGTACCTCAAGAAATAGATCTGGAACCACGAATCGTCGTTCAAGCTGCTACAAAAGAATCAAATTCATTCTTCTCTTTGCGGTCTTCCCTTCTTCCATTGATCAGAATAGTCGCGTGGAGCCTACGATTTGTGACCAATTGCCGAGAATCTCCCCAAAGAAATACGTCATCCTTTTTAACTGTCCAGGAGATCCAAACCGCAAAAATGGTTCTAGTGAAACTAGTTCAAGAAGAATGTTTTTCAGAAGAAATCAAAACATTAAAGAAGTCGTATCAAGTTCCTCATAAATCACCTTTAAAGCTACTATGTCCCTTCTTGGACAAGGATAGCATTATCAGAGTTGGTGGACGTCTACGACACTCAATGGAAAAATATGTAACAATACATCCAGCGGTTCTACCAAAATCGCACATCTATACCCGTTTACTAATTGACTACTATCATCTTCAAACCCATCATGGAGGACATCAAACTACGCTCGCTGCGATGAGACAGGAATTTTGGCCGATTCATGGAAAAAGAGCCGTCAGTTATGTGCTTCGAATGTGTCATCCATGCTTCCGTTTCAACCCCATATCGATTCAGCAACCGATGGGACAGCTTCCAGCAACGCGAGTTCGTCCAGCACGGCCTTTTTGGATAACTGGCGTTGACTTTTGTGGGCCCTTCTATTTAAAACCCCCTTATCGTAGAGCAGCCCCACCGAAATGCTATATTTCTGTTTTCGTATGTTTCACAACTAAGGCGATAGACCTGGAGCTAGTCATGGACCTTTCAACAACTGGGTTTATATCCGCACTTCGCCGATTCATTGGACATCATGGACTCCCATCGCAGATTCATTCAGATAATGCTACGAATTTTCAAGGCTCCAAGCACGAATTGTACGAACTGTACAAGAATCTGAATAGCAAAGCCGCGCAACAAACCATCGGATCGGAATTGACTCAACAAGGAATTTCTTGGCATTTAATTCCACCCCGTGCTCCCAATTTTGGCGGATTATGGGAGGCCGCAGTACGCTCTGCCAAAAGCTGCCTGAAAAAGGAAATCGGCATCAGCCAATTGAGTCATGAAAATTTTTGCACCCTACTCGTACAAATATCGGCCGCCCTTAATTCTAGACCTCTAGCCCCATTATCAGACGACCCTAGAGACCTCGATGCCCTAACTCCAGCCCATTTTTTGATCGGGTCATCTATGAAAGCTCTCCCCGATCTAGACTTAACTGCCATACCCACTAACCGTTTAACCCACTATCAGCAACGACAACAGATGTTCCAGCGATACTGGCAGCGTTGAGTCAGGAATACATCACTGGACTTCAGCAAGCAAGTAAAAACCATCAACCAAGTCCCATCCGTATAGGCAGCATCGTGATTTTACGGGAAGATAACGTACCACCATTGCAATGGCCCCTAGCGAGGATAAGCGAGGTTCATCCTGGCGCGGACGGAGTTGTACGAGTGGTGACTATCAGGACTATTAAAGGAACATACAAGCGTCCAGTCAGCAGGATTTGTCCCTTACCCTTCGAGGATTCGACCAATATTTCATAGAGTTAGTTTTGTAGAACATAAGTGAATATTGTTTTGCATTATATTGTATTAGCTATCCTTCTGCATGTTTATGTTGAAACATAGTTTCAAGGAGGGCGAAAATGTTCGATGATTAGATTAAGTTATATATTGAATTACTTAAAATTGAATTTACAACACTGATCGCCAAAAAAAAAAAAACTGTTATACATACAACACCTAGAGAAGACACTCACGTATACTATTGATATCTAAAATGAACATTCAACACGAATATAACACGAAGTGCCAATATAAATATTCGTTAGGCAGGATAGACGATATCAACACGTTACCGAGTAGTAGCCAACTGATAGCGAACAAATAAAGTTCAGAAATCGCGCGGATTCTTGAGACCGAAAAATATAGTGCAATTTCTTAATAAAGTGCTTTCTTTTAATTGAAGTGCCAGTGTGTTTTAGTTTGAGGAAGGAAAGGATAAAGTAGGACCTCAAGGATATTCGGGAAGGATTGAAATTTACGACGAAAAGAAACGATAATTTGGACGCACACACAACGTAGGATCTGAGGTACGTGAAGGTAAAAGGACACGGGAATATTCTGGCACTGTGGGGCAGCTGTAGCCTATTGCTCAACCCACGAATCTAATTCCCCCCAACAAATACTTCACATCATCTTTCGGACACTCTGCTCATCAACTTAATCGGCCATTTCATTTCCCATCTCTCATCATATCTGCTGTGTCCCGAGTCACTTGTCCAGTCTTTGTCAGCTTCCGCTTAACAGTTGCCCAGTATTTCTTGATTAGGTGAATTTTAAGTATCTCTAGATTGTAGTGGTAGCTTTTCTAATGCAGTGGCCAACCGTAAGTTCCATTTCAACGCTTACTGTGATCCTTCCGAACAAAAGTTTTCAGCTCATAGAAACGCTTGATGCAAAATCAACGGTTTCGCAATTTTTGAACCTGACCAACGTTTGGGTGTAAAATTAATGGTCTTCCTTCCTTTCAGCTTCTATCTGCCGGAACTTTTCTAAATCTTATTAAATCATAATGAAACTTTTACCACTGAAAGAACGTCTCATTGTGCATTTTCACCGATTCTGATCAATCACTGCATAGCAATCATTGATATGTGCAGTCAGGCAAGTATAAGAAAACTTTTACGACCGAGAGAAGAAAGCTTCCTTAATACACTGCTGTCAAAACATTGGAGAACCGGCCACTAGGAGCGTTGCATAAAGTTCTTCAATGCGTCCAGATTTTAAGTGCACCGAGCTCTACAAATACCCCTAAGCAGCCTGGCTCGATGCACATCACGAAACATCCGGCCAAGTTCGATGAATCGCACCAACAGACCCATAAATCCTGTTGATAGCAAAGTGACCATCGTTCGCCATATCGTTTTTCAAGTGCCATACTGCCCCTCCCCATTATCAGGCAGAGCTTTTGAGTGAGCTTGAGCGTCAACACTAGCTCTATTCCAGCGAGGAAGATGATGCTAATGATGTACCACCCCGAAGATTGCTGCCACAACCCATCCCACTGCTGGAGGCATGCATATGGATGTGGATTGTATGAATTCCAACGAGAGTGGATCAACGTAAAGTGAATCTGTAATCGTGTGTGCTGGAGCAGTATGAGCCATTATTCACAAATCTCATGATGGTGTGTTTTTTGTACAGCGGCATCCTCTGTCACAGTCTTTTTCCGGGAGTGGCTGATTTCAAGTTTCGATACACTGACTAAGGGGTGGGGGGAGTGGCATCTCTAGGGAAGGTGAATCGTCTTGCTTCCCAAAACGTTCACCCATCTCCGGTACGATACGGTGCCAGGTCGTGATGTATCGGTAAATGAAGACCGTGTGACTGAGTGAGTGGGCGTGAGTGACAATGAGACTTCTGCATATCAGGAGCAAGGAGCTTTCAATCACTCTGTGTCATCAGTGTATGA
Organism: Aedes japonicus; assembly: GCA_034211315.2. Taxonomy (NCBI): domain Eukaryota; kingdom Metazoa; phylum Arthropoda; class Insecta; order Diptera; family Culicidae; genus Aedes; species Aedes japonicus. The sequence goes on along the minus strand of JASCZW010004236.1, from coordinate 61,143 downwards.
CAATGTACCGGGATTGGATTTCTCTGGGAAGAGTGGTTTTTTTCTTTTCTTATATTGACAAATTTCCTTTATCTGGAACCTGGATCTTGCACGACTGGGATATTTCGTAGAAGAAGGGGGGATCGGGAGATTGTTCATTAAATCGTCTCGTTGGTAATAGAAAGCATACACGCCAGGACCGATCCGCCAACCAATAGGTCGGTTTATGATTCGTCTTGTATTCAGTAGAGTTTCAGAGCTCGTTCTTGGTCTATCAGTACAAGTAGTATGTTGTGTAATTTTTTTAAACTGATCTTATTAAAAAGAAATTTTTCCTAAACAGATGAATATATAAATTTATTGATCATTAAATTTAGGGATTATTTTCCGTTGACCGTCGAATGGTCCAAAGGTCGAATGAAAAGAAGTGCAGCAAAAAGCTAATTAGAAAAGAGGTCGAACGTACAGAACTTTAAATGCATGTAGGTATGAAAAATGTTGCAAGACACAGTCATTTGATTGGCATTTGGCATTTCCACACTCCTCGTCCAACTCGCTTCAATCCGTTGCCCTGGTGATCCCACCCCTGCCCAGTGGATTTAAAGGGTGGAAAGATCAAAAATTGGTGGAACATGTTTGATTACTATATCCCAGCCGGCAACGGCAACTGGGTTGCGGACAGGTCGGCATTATGGACGACGGGCAAGTACCCGGATCAGGAAGTTGTGTCTACCACAAACGAAGCCTTCGCGGTTGAAAAAGTGAATGGAGTGTACTTCTGCAGCTGCTACGCATCGCCAAGATGGTCAATGGAACAGTTTTCCAAGTATGACAACTGAGCTAACTGGCCTAAACCCGTGGGTAATAGCGGGGGACTTCAACGCTTGGGCACTCGAGTGGAGGGGAGGGCCTTACCAAGCCTAGGGGCCAGATTAACCTGGAGACCTTGGCTAGGTTCAATGTGGACCTAGCCAACGTGGGTACCAATAGTACCAACAATATAAACGGAGCGGAATCGATAAACGATGTAAGTTTCAGCAGTCCTGGGCTGCTTAATAATTGGAGGGTGGATGATGGCTACGCCCATAGCGACCACTTAGCGCTTCGTTATTTTATCGTCCACAATACAAGGCAGCCTGCGGAAGAGGTAGCATCCATTCTATTCGCCCGCAGATGGATGACGTCCTACTTTGACGTATAGACATTCAAAAAGGCGCTTGAGAGGGAACAAAACTTACGCGAAACCCAGGAACCTTGCGGCTAATGACTTGTCATGACACTTACACGAGCGTGCGATGCGACCATTCCGAGGAAAGTCAATCCGAGGAATGGAAGCTCCCGGGGTATTGGTGGACGGAGTCGATCACCGATCACCGCCTCCACGCAAGATGGAGGATGCAAAGAGCGCGGTCAGACGCCGATAGAATCAAGCGTAGCGTTAATCACCGCGAAGGCCACGCTTAAGAGCGAGATAAAGGCCAACAAGCGAGCCTGCTTTGAGAGCCTGTGTCAAAAGGTCAATACAAATCCGTGGGGTGACGCCTGTCGGGTAGTAATGGCCAAAACCAAAGGAACGGTGGCACCAACCGAGAGCTGCTGCAAATGAGCGTTGGGGGACTCATAGCGACGGAAGGGTGGGTGGCTCAGCCGAACCCCCGCGAACACGTGGGGATTGACAAGAACACAACGGGGTTGAGCGACGAGGCGACGGTGACAAACGAAGAACTCATTGCGATAGCAAAGTCGCTAAAGGTGAACAAAGCGCTGGGACCGGATGGTATACCGAACCTGGCCATCAAGATGGCTATCTTGCTGGATCCCGAAATGTTCAGGGTGGTGATGCAAAAGTGTCTGGACGAGGGCGTCTTCCCGGACGCCTGAAAAATTCAGACCCTAGTGTTGCTACCGAAGACAGGGAAGCCACAGGAGGTCCATCGGCATATAGACCTATATGTCTGTTAGATACAGCGGGTAAGGTGTTTGGGAGGGTAATCCTCAACAGACTGACAAAATACACGGAGGACACGGTGGTCTGTCTAACAACCAGTTTGGCTTCCGTAAAGGAAAGTCGACGAAGGATGCCATTCTGTCCGTCACCAAGACGGTTGAAGCGGCAATCCAGCGCAAAAGGCAAGAAGTACGCTACTGTGCAGTGGTCACCCTCTACGTGAGAAATGCGTTCAATAGCGCCAGTTGGGTGGCTTTCGCCGACTCGCTCCAACGCCTTCAGGTTTCTGGGTACCTGTACAAGATTTTTGGAAGCTTCTTCCAGAATCCCGTTTTGGTATACAACACAGAGGAAGGCCAGAAACGTGTTCAGATCACCGCAGGCGTCCCACAAGGTTCAATCCTGAGTGCGGTGTTATGGAACACGATGTACGATGAGGTACTACGGCTTAAGTTCCCGAACGGGGTGAAGATATGGTGAATCCATTGAAGAGGTGGAGCTAACGGCCTCGTATTCCATTGGCATTGTGGAGAGATGGATGAGTTCCAGGAAACTGGAACTAGCCCACCATAAGACTGAGGTCACGGTGGTAAACAACTGAAAATCGGAGCAACATGCGACGATCAATGTAGGTAACTGCGCAATTGAATCGAAGAGGTCTTCGAGGAATCTTTGGGTCATGATCAATGATAAGCTGTCCTTTATCAGTCACGTCGATTACGCATGCAAGAAAGGCTCTATGGCTATATCGGCATTATCCCGCATGATGTCAAATAGCTCGGCGGTGCAAGGGAGTAAGCGTTAAATCCTGGCCAGTGTCGCCCTGTCCATACTTAGGTACTGCGGGTCGGCATGGATTACCACTTTGAGCACCAAGAGCTACAATAGTAATCTAGAGAGTACGCACTGGCTTATGTGCCTAAGAGTGGTTACTGCATACCCAACGGTATCACGCGACGCAATCTGCGTCCTAGCGGGGATGATGCCAATAGGCATTGTCATAAAAGAGGATATTGAGTGCTTCGAACAACGTGGAACAAGAGATATTTGAAAGACCGTCAGTTCAACCGTCATACTGCTGACCATAAATTCGGGCTGTGTTATCATGGACGATGAATCTACATAAAACTCGACTATAAAACTCTGTCGGGACCCCAGTTTTATACATCGCCGAAGGGGAAGGACGTTCGTATATCAATGAAAGCCATTAACACCGAAAAGTTCGACAATAAGGTAATGGTGTGGTAGGCCATATGCGGATGTGGAAAAATATCTCGCCCATTCATTACGACAGACACAATGAATGGTCAAATCTACTTAAAGGAGTCTTTTCAAAAAAGGTTACTACCCTTGATCAAACAGCATAACAAGCCTACAGTCTTTTGGTCTGATCTTGCTTCCTGTCATTACTCTAAATATGCACTAGAGTGGTACAAAAGGCACAATGTCGTATTTGTACCAAAGGAGAATCCACCAAACTGCCCACAGATTCGCCCCATCGAAATTTTCGGGGCTTTGACGAAGCCGAAGCTAAGAAAACACATAAAACCAGCAGATAGAGTTGAAAAATTCAAAGAAAGATGGGCCAAAAGAGATGAAAATGGTAGGAGAACGCACTGTGCAGAAGCCTATGAGTCAGAGAACTCACCTACCCTACGAAAAATCAAGCAAATTGAAATTAAGGTATAGAGTAAACATTGTTTTTTACTATGTTTGAGAATAAAATAATCAAAAATCACAGTATGGTCTTTTTTATCTGAGAAAGAAGGTGTATTTATAATTTTCGGAACTGTCTATAGTGATGATATTTTTTTAAACAAATTTTCAGTTTTAAATGATAAAACTCATTTTGAATTTATGAAAAATAGTGATGAAAACTTACCTCTTAAAAATGAAAAATTTAATGAAATGAGTGTATGTCTAGAGAACCGAACTGATTTGGATTTTTTTATTTTTTTATTTTTCTGTTACTTGGCTCCATATGATTCCATTGAACATTCAAGCAAGACAAATTAACTTATTTTAAAGTTTAAAAAACCCCTGTTTACGATGGTTGAAGTAAAGGTGCAAATAAAGCGGTCATATTGAGAGCGCATATTTTACACCCATGATCCATTTCCGCCTCGATTCCCAGCGGGAAAGCCCTTCGGGCGTTAACATGTGTCATTATAAAATATTCATGGCAAAACATCGCACCCATTTTGGAAAAGCGAAAAAAAACGCCAACGCATAACTCTCTCACCTTTCCACTTCCTGCAGGCATGTCAAACAGGATGGCAGATTGCATTGCAAAAATTAAGATAACACACGCGATGTTTCCTGGTGTGGAACGGACCATTGTTTCAATAAATGTCTGGTTATTAAATTCAACCACCTTCCGGCGTTTTGATTTAAACGTGTAACGTGTTAAATATTTAATGGCCTTCTGCTGCTCTGGTTGTCGGGATGAAAGGGTTCCCGATTTTGTCTCCGGCAGTTATTGTTTGTGTACTTTTAGCACGTACACAGGTTAGGTACGCACTAGCGGAATGTAACTCGAGGTTTGCCGAACAAACAGACGGAAGCGAAAAGGGCAACATATAAATAAAGTAAACACACAAACACACATCAGGCCAAAGCAAGTGCGACTGCGAGGAAATCTTCCTTCGGGCGGAAAAGCAGTTTTATTACGATGCCACTTGGGATTACCGGTTGGTTAGTGGGATGACCCAGGGACGAAGCGATGATTTTGAAAAGGGGCTTCATGTTTATCGAATTAAAGTGGTTAAAAAAGATTTTCGATTTTAGGGAATCTTTCAATGTTCGAAGCTTAAAACATAACTTGAGAGCAGAGATCAAAAGTCTCACTCAGCTTGGTGAAAACCATGCTCTCTCTCTCAAGCAGGTTGTCGATGAGTAGTGAACCGTTCGCATTTTCATCTCTCCTTTTTCGCCGATAATTCATTATCCTCTCTCTTGCATATGCGAAAACATCTCTCTCCAAAATTAAACGAAAATATTTTCTCATGTCACATTTTTCACTGAAAACATTCTATCTACAGGGTGTGGCAGAAAATAATGCGAAAATGTTCAAACTTGAGTATTGGGTTAATTCGTGTAGCTAGTGACTAATTTCTGTCGAAAGTGTATTTGTTTATGTTTACTTTCAAGTGCTGCATTCAAACATTCAATTTGTTTTATTGCAAATTCGTCAAAATGTTCGCGAAGGAAGTGATCACCAGTTTGTTGCTCGCCTAGAAAAATCCGAAAGAGATTGCCAAGGTGGTAGGGTGCCATTTGGCAACAGTATACCACATAAAAAAGTCCCTGCAAGATGGTCCTAAGCAGCGGAAGCCGGGAAGCGGACGTCCACGCTTTGCACGCACGCCGAACGTGATCAAATCGGTCCATGCAAAAATTGCTCGCAACCCGGTGCGTTCCATAAGAAAACTTGCAAAGGAAGCCTATATTTCCGCGTAATCCATGCGGAGAATCATCAAAGAAGACCTGCATGCATTTTCCAGAGCCAGTGTGAAACGCCACTTGATTACGGACCAGGTCAAGGAACTATGAGTGACTCGTTCCAAGAGATTGCTTTCCTTGTTGAAGAAGGAAAAAATTATAATCCTGTTCTCCGACGAAAAGCTTTTCAGCATCGATGCCTTGGCCAACAGCCGCACGGACTGATTCATTTCACCGCAGAAAATGGAGAACGTTCCGATAAAAGTGATATTCAAATTTCAAACCAAACATCCGGCTGGTGTCATGATGTTTGGCTTGGTCGTCCAACGGTTTGAAAATGCCGCCTGTTTTCATTGATGCTGGAGTTAAAATCAATACCGAACTGTATATCGGTGTTTTAAAGGACCAAGTGCTTCCCTGGGTGAAGGCCAACTTCTCCGAGAACCAAAACGTTGTCCTACAGCAGGATGGAGCGCCGTGTCACATGTCCAATCGAACCCAACAATGGTTGAACGATAACATTAAGTTTTGGCCGAAGGATTTGTGGCCCCCTAGCAGTCCAGATCTTAATCCGTTCGATTATTCGATTTGGGCATATGTTGAAACACGAACCTGCAAAACATCACACCCTAGTGTTAAAACCCTGAAGTCAACCATAACACGCAAATGGCAGTCAATGTCGGAGGACTACGACCGAAAGGCATGCTCTGGCTTCCGGCGTCGGCTCGAGGATGTTATTAATAAAATTGGAGGACACATTGAACAAATTTGTTTAAAAGGACTTTATGAATATAACTGCACTCATTGTTGAATATTATTGCTTGAATTAGTTGAAAATGGGATTTGAAAGAAAAAGAACAAATTTTCGCATTATTTTCTGCCGCACCCCGTATGTATACAATAAATGTGTAAATTGTTTTAAACTTATTTTTTTAAATACTGATGGCTTGGATATTGATGGCAAAGGCATTTCCTGACAATGAAGTGCACGTGTGGTATTACACTGTTTGACTGAATGCAGAATATTACACGATTACACGTTGACCTTTCATTTTATCTGCCAAAAAGTGTCGAATATTTGGCATTGGTAAAATTGAATAGTTTCATCCTTGTCTATTACTGAAGTATACAAGTTTAGACGTCAAAACATGACTCATTTTGGGTCAACATTTGGAAAGAGCCTCTCAATATGTAAGACCTCTTACCCCGTTTCAAATGTTAGTCCAGATTTTTAAATTTCCGTGTATTTCCAGATGTTGCCAGATTTTATATTTGTGACATGATAGATACTTTTCACACACAAATGGCAACCCTGGATGTATACTTACTCTAGGATTAAACATTTTCCTGGAAGAGGATCAGAAACGCAGAAAAGACGAACGATCCACTGTACAACCCAGATCCGTCAAAATATTATAAGTACAGCGGCCAGGGAAATAAAGTGATTAGCCGATCGTCTGAGCAGCCACCGCCTGGAAGAGGTGGTGTCCATTTTAACGTTTCGCTGGAAAAGTGAGTTAGTGAATTTTAGAAAGATTTTTCCGATTGAAAGATCCGGATTTCGCACAGTTTTTACACTGCTTCCGGTTCGCTATTTTCCCTACATTTGCAATTCTAGAAGCAAATACTCTGACCAATTTGTGCTGAAAAATAAAGCGGAAACTTAAAACTTACGTTGGGTCTACAGAAAAAAATAAATTATTTTAACATGCGCGTGAAATTTCCCGTCGTTGCATTACAAGCCAAAGGACGCGTAAATAACGAAATTGTCAGCAATCTTTCATGCGCCATACAACAATGTTTGCAATATTTCATACAACAGGCTACATTCAGGCGTTATCTGGCATAAATTTACATGAAATATCCAAATATTTTCTGCCAAATCTAGCGTTCCCTTTAAGTACATTAGATAACTCAGAAAATTCAGTGTTTCTTTTTATCTGTGTGATGAAGGTCATGCCGGACTATTCAGAATGCGGGACAACCAGCGTTTGATGTTCTGTTAGTTGTTGGAGCGGTCCCATGCTTTTGGCGATTATTGCTAGTTACATATTTTCAGCGTATCGTTAACCAAAGCGAACCCTGCTGCTAACCTTTTCCCAACTATCAAACATCCCAGTGATTTATCATGGGAGTGCAGAGGATTTCTCGGCTTTCTTCAAAGCTATTATGACAACAACACCTTCCTTTCCATTCCCTACTAAGCGTGGGGGCGCCGGTATTGTTTCTTAATAGGTCACAATTTTTTACACATTGAGGATGTATTTTAGTCCCAAAAAATTGCTTGTTAGTTCTTTGTGTAAAGACAGCTGATCTGGCAATAGCCGGATAGCATCACTGGGTGCTCAAGCATGCTCATGCTCATGCTCATGTCGAAGCTCATTTTTGAAGAATGCTCGGACTTCTCTCTGGATACCTCCCATTAGATTCTGGACAACTATCTCCGTAACTTTTCATGGTGCTGCAGACCAAATTTTCTTGAAGCAGTCAAGAGAACTTACTTCTCTTTCTTCTTTGTTAAGATGCCGCTTAACTATTGCCCAGTATCTTTCGATAGGACGCAGTTCAGGGCAGTTTGGCGATTTTGGCATTTTTCGACTAAATCGACTTTTTTCTTCTTGAACATCTCTAACGAAGCGTAATGATCTGATGCCAGATCTGGCTAAACAGACAAAAAATAATAATTTTAAAAAGCGCGTAAAATTTCCCTTGCTTAATTCCAAGCCATAGGACGCATAAACATCGAAATTGTTTGCAATTTTTCATGTATCATACAACAATGTTGACAGTCTTTCATACAACAAGCTAGATTCAGGCGATATCTGCATTAAATTTACATGAAATATCCCATTATTTCCCGCCAAATCGAGCATTCCCTTCATGTGCATTAGATAACGCAGAAAATTCAGTATTTCTTTTTATCTGTGTAGAACAATGAAGAATCCGTATGCTTTCGGCAGATGTGTAGAAGCAGTCTTTTAATGCGTTGTTTTCTGTATTTTTCACCGTTGGTTGTGCCCGTTGTGAAATATGAAGAACTCTTCAAGCCAAAGGAGCAAATTACTTGCCACACCAAAACCTTTGTCCCAAATTTTTCGGTTCGGATCATGGCACTTGATCATGTGCCATCTGTCCTTTGCTCAGCGTTGATAAATTTGCGGCCCCGGAAGTTTACGTGTATCTCACAATAGGTGTCACCTTTTTTCAGTCTTGGTAATTTTCACAGCGGAATTTATTATACCTATTTTGAGTTTTTTTTTTGACAGCTTATCGCTGAAGATAAATAAGCTGTCCCGTTTGTTTATATTTATCAGTTGCCATAAAAGCCATACGGGAGCAAGTTTTAAAATTACATTTGCAAAAGCTTATACCGTGTCAGAAATTCAATAGCCTTAAGCAGTTCAGAGTGAGTAAGCGTTTTGTTTCTCGTACCTTGAAACGGTTCAAGCAAACTGGAAATGTCCATATTCAACACAACGGAGGTGCCAGACGAACTGCCAGAGCGAATAAGACGTAATCCGGCCGTATCTGGCCGTAAATTGAGCAAACAATTTCAAATGTCCCCTGCTTCAACGAACAGGCTCCTCAGAAATGATCTGAAATGCAAGCCGTATAAAAAAAAACAATGGGTTCGCGGGTTGACGGAGCGTCAAAAGCAAGCCAGGGTTCAAAGAAGCAGAAATCTTTTGGTTCAGCACGGTGACTGCGAGATTTTATTTTCGGATGGAAAGCTCTTCTTCCTTCAGGGCAGTCATACTCAACAAAATGATCGTGTGTATGGCAAAAGTCTTGCTAATATTCCAAGAGATTAACTAGCTGTAGAACGCTATCAGAATGTATCGAAAATCACGGTATTTGGTGGATGTTTGGGACCAAATTGCTCAAGGGACCTTGCGTGCTAGCTGCGATGGGTTAACAAAGCGTTTGCGCAAATTTATCAATTAATATGGTATATTTCAATTACATGTATCTTTCAAATGAAAAATAAAAGCTGTGATTAGATTGATTTGTTTTGATGCAATCCCATTTTGTTTTAGTGACACTTATTGTGAGACACCCTGTACTGGTAGCCATTTTGACGAACGTCTCGTCGTTCATCAAAACGCACCGGTTTGGTTTTTGGAAGAGAACGTTATAAAAGTTCCGTGACCGAGTTTTCGAAGAAGCTTTCTGTCAATCCGTCCTTTTGGGAACATTCTGCCTCTTGTGAGTTCTGATATTGTTACGCTTTTTTATATTCTGCACAGTTTTGACGCTAATGTCCACTATTTTGGCAATTTCCCGAACGGAACACGGCGTATGTGACTTCAAAATGCGTACCGCTGCCAGCTCCTTTTTCTGGTCCGATCCCTCCCTTTTTGCGTCCAGACTTCGGTAAATCTTTAAGAGAACACGTTTCTCCAATCTTTTCTACAATCTTGAGCACTGCAGATCTAGTGCACTTCACACTTTTTGATAATTCTCTGGACGGCAAAATTCCATAAAATTATTTGTGCTGAATTAGTCTGCACAAATGATAAGATCATGCCACCCAACGCTCGAAATTTCTCACTTTTTTCGATTTATAAGGAGTGTTGCCAAAGTTAACAATGTTTTTACACACTGAGCGAAAATTCACAAATATTCGTTAAGTTTTAACACCCAACCATTTTCACTTCACTTTATCTATATAATAAAAATGAGTTGGGGTTTTCTTTGTCACGATTTAACTCGCGAGCGGAAGAACCGATCGGCGTGAAATTTTGTATGCAGAGATTTTTTGGGCCGGAGAATAATCTTATGATGGTTTGAGACCCCTCCCTTCCCTATAAAGGGGGGCTCCCATACAAATGAAACACAAATTTCTACACAACTCGAGAACTAATCAAGCAAAAGAAACCAAATTTAGCATGTGTGAGTCTTTTAAGGCAAAAAAGGTTTTTATGGTAGCTTGAGAACCCCCCCCCCGTCATAAAAGGGAGGGCTCCCATACAAATAAAACACAATATTCTGCATAAGACGGGAACTAATCAAGCAAACGGAACTAAATTTAGCATGTGGTGGTTTTTCAAGACAAAAAATATTTCTATGTTGGTTTGTGACCCCTTCCCATCCCAAAAGGGGGGGGGAGGACTCCGATACAAATGAAATACACTATTCTGCATGACTCGAGAGCTAATCAAGCAAATGGAACCAAATGTAGTATGTGATGGTTATTGAAGACAAAAGATTGTTCTATGTTGATTTGTGACCCCTCCCCTTTCTGAAAGGGGGGGGACCTATTCGAATGAAACGCAAATCCTTGCATAACTCAAGAACTAATAAGAGAAGTGGAACCAAATCTCGCATGTGGAAGTTTTTGAAGGATGGAAATGTTTCTATGGTGATTTGAGACTCTTCCGTCATATGATGAGGAAGGGGGGAGGGGGTGCTCTCAAACAAATGGAACCCAAAATGCAAAACTCTAGAAATGCAAAACTCTAGAAATAATCAAGCAAATGGAACCAAATTTGGAATGGACGAGTTTTTTAAGGCTTGAAATGTTTTTATGGTTGTTTAAAGCCCCTCCTCCCTCTAAAAACGGGTCTCTCATACAAATGAAACAAATTTCAACCAAACATGAGAACTATACCTACTGCTTTGCAAATTTGTATTCAGTGGTTTTTGGGTCCGGGAAAGCATCTTATGATAGTTCAAAAGCCCTTCCGCTTCTAGAAAGGGTGGGATCCCATGCAAATGAAAAACAAATTCCTACATAACTCGAGAACTAATCAAGCAAATCGACCCAAAATTGGTATGGGTGAGTTTTTGAAGGCAAGAAATGTTTTTGTGGTAATTTGAGACCCCTCCTCACTCTGAAAAGGGAGGCTACCATACAGACGAAACACAAATTAAAACCAAACATGAGAACTATCCCTACCGCTATTCAAATTTGTATGCAGGGGTTTTTGGGTCCGGGAAAGGATCTTATTATAGTTCGACACCCCTCCCGCCTTTAGAAAGGGGGGCTCCCATGCAAATGAAAAACTATTTTCTACATAACTCAAGAACTAATCAAACAAATGGAACCAAATATGGCATGTGGAGGTTTTGTAGGGAAGAAATGTTTCTACGGTGGTTTGAGACCCCAAGCAAAAGAAACCAAATATAGCATGTGTGAGGTTTTAAAGACAAGAAAGGTTTCTATGATGGATTCAGATTCCTCTTCACCCCGAAAGGGGGGGCTCCTATACAAATGAAATACAATATTCTGTATAACTCGAGAACTAATCAAGCAAATTGAACCAAATCTGGCATGTGGAGGTTTTTGTAGATGAATACTGTTTCAATGGTAATTTGAAACCCCTCCTTTTTATGAAGGGGGGGGGGGCTCCCATACAAATGAAACACAAATTTATGCATAACTCGAGAACTAATCGAGAAAATGGAACCAAATTTGGCATGTGGAACTTTTTGAAGGAGAGACATATTCCTATGGTGGTTTAAGATCACTCTGCCCTCTTAATGAGGGGGGTCCCATAGAAATGAAACGCAAATTTCTGCATAACTCGAGAACTAATAAAGCAAATGGAATCAAATTTGGCATGTGGATTTTTTTGAAAATCAGACATATTTCTATTGTGGTTTGAGACCCCTTTGCCGTCTGAAAAGGGGGGGGGGGGCTCTCATACAAATGAAACGCAATTTTCTGCATAACTCGAGAACTATTCAAGTAAATGAAACCACATTTGGCATGTGGGGGTTATTGGAAACAGGATTTTTATTTATATTAATATGGATTTCTGTCTGACCGATCGGAGTGAAAATATGTATGCAGGTATTTTTGGGGCTGGGGAAGGTTCTTATGATTATTTGAGACCGCTTCCCCCTTCCGGCTCGCATACAAATGAAACACAAATTTCTGCATAGCTTGAGAACTAATCAAGCAAATGGAATCAAAAATGGTATGCCAGGTTTTTTGAATGCAAGAAATGTTTCTCTGGTGAATTCAAATACAAATTTCAACCAATCGTGAGAATTATCCAGGTAACTAAGCCACAAACTGTGTATTGTCTGGGTAAGAAGAATGTTGTGATAGAAGTTTGAACTCCTTATTACTAAAAAAAAAACTCATTAAAATCAAGCGTCAGTTCTATGTAATGTTCATTCATTTAGTTGCAGGCGTAGCAACGCTCGCACCGGGATCAGCTAGTTTAAAATAAAAACACTTTATTTTAAATAACAAATTTACCATCGTATCACTAATTAGAAAACTAGGAAAATTTGAATTAACACTTCACTTGATAACTTTTTCTAAAAAAATAAAAAACTGAAACACTTTCTTAAACTATCACTAGTAAACGCGAGCAAATTCTGTTAAATTCCACTACAGAAAACTTATCTTTGACAGATAGGCCTATTTTGTGCTCGACACTGAAGAAATCTGTAAGTTGCCGAAGATATAGGCTTATCTGTCAAAAGATAAGCTTTCTGAAGTGAAATTAAACGGCATTTGCCCGCGTTTACTAGTGATGTTTTAAAAAAGTGTTTAAGTTTTTTCAGTGATCAAGTTAAGTGTTAATTTGAATTTTCCTAGTTTTACAACCTCAATCATTGATAAAAAGTTGTCCACTTTATTTTATATACAGTCTTTATGCTTACTTCAAACGCTTCAGTGTTCTTCTTCTAGATCCAGCTATGCGTCGAGCAACTTAAATTTTGTTCATTTATTTATTTCGTTAACCGATCGTGGACTATATATTTACACTTAGTTCTTTCTTTTTAAAGATCACCTAGAGAAAAAATAATGTCTTAGGTTACTACGTGACATTGTTAAGTCATTTGGTTCACAATGCAGATTATAGAGATACATCATTCGGTTGATTGGTCCAAATTTTGCATAGTGTGTCCGATTGATATTTAATGCAAACATGTTTCCGATTCTACAAATGCCGCGAGGGAGTGCAGAAATTTGGACTACATAATAAGTTAGGGGAAGAAATGCGATGTAATACAATATCGTTAACAAAAGAAATTATGGCAAATTCTCTTTGTTCTTGAAAAGTTTGAATGTCAATAAGCATACATAATGCTTCGTAAGACGGAAGTGGAAATGTTGTCCAGCCTAATTAACGGAGAGCATACAAGAGAAACTGTGTTTGTACTGATTCTAATCGTTCTTCAGATGTTTTCATAAAAGGAGACAATATGACGCTCAAATACTCTAGAAAAGACCTGACATATGCAACGTTCAATGTTTTGATCGCATATGGGTCATGAAAGTTTTGACCAAAACTTTTAATGAAACCTAACATATTGGTTGCTTTATGGATAATTGTGTTGTAATCTATACATATAAAAAAAAATTATGTCTGCCTATCTGTCTGAACCTTATAGACTCGGACACTACTGAACCGATCGGCGTGAAATTTTGCATGGAAGAATTTTTGGAACCGGGAAGGGTTCTTAATATAGTTTGAGACCTCTCCCTGGTATCCCTTCCGATACTAATGAAACACATATGTCTGCATAACTCGAGAACTAATCAAGCAAAAGAAACCAAATTTTACATGTGGAGTTTTTTAAAAGCAAGAAAAGTGTTAATGGCAATAAATGTTTCTACAGTAGTTCGAGACCCTTCCTTTCTCTGTTAAGGAGGAATGGGGGGGGGGAGCTCCCATACAAATAAAACAAAAGCTACTGCATAACTCGAGAACGAATCAAGTAAATTGAACCAAATTTGGCAAGTAGAGGTTTTTGGATCCAAGAAATGTTTCTATGGCTGTTCAAGACCCTCTTTTGAAGGGAAGGTGGGGAGCTCCCATACAAATAAATTAAATACGAATATCCGCATAACTCGAGAACTAATCCAGCAAATGGAACAACAACATTTTGGAGGTATGATTTCTGTTATATAAAAATGAATTTCTGTCTGTCTGTCTGATCCTTATAGACTCGGAATGTTTCGAACCGATCAGCATGAAAATTTGTATGCAGGGCTTTTTGGGGCAGGGCAAGGTTCTTATGATTGTTTGAGACCCCTTCTTTCTCAGGAAGGAAGGGTTTCAATACAAATGAGACACAAATTTCTACCAAACATGAGAACTATCCAGGTAACTAAAACACAAAACGGTCTGGTCTAGGCATCTTTCGTTAAGGAAAATTTCACGAAATTTGCGAAAATGGTACCTGGCAAGGAAAGCTCTCAATTAATAACTGTGGAAGTGCATTTAGAATACTTAGTTGAGAGCAAACAATAAGCTAATTACGAGAGCAATAAGCTTGAAATGCTAGGAAAGAAGAAAGAAAGAATCCGTTTAAGAAATGTATCCTCAAGTCCTGTTTTTCCAAACTAGTAGTGCAACAAAGGAATGTCAATACGTTAGAAGGCCTTGCTAAAATCAGTACACAGCGCTTCGACGTGCTTGCAATTGTCCATTGCGTTCAATGAATAATTCACGAATTCTAACAAATTTGTGCAAGTTGAGCGTCCTTTGAGAAAACCATGCTGCGAATTTGATACAACATTTTCTGCCTGGCTACCCGACCAGAACGATATAACATAAAAATAACAAAATTATACAAACCTTATTATGACTAATTCATTGTGATATAAATTTGTTAAAGATGTTTTCATCTGGATAATTCTATAACACACTTATAACAAATTAAGATATAATGCCCCATTATCCGACCAGAAGCGAATAACATAGACATAACAAAACTATAACAAACACTGTGTAAACTAACTGATTATGATAGAAATTTGTTAAAGGCAATTTCGTCTGGATAATTGTAAAACATATTTATAACAAATTAAGATATAATGCCCTGGGAGGCACAATCTGCGTAAAGAAATAAATTAATTCTAATACTGGCTGATATGATTTTGCTTCATCGGAACAAAACTGTCACAAAGTTCGTTTTGTTTATGTTATATCTGTACCATAGCTTGCTATAATTTTGTTTGCTCTTGAGGACATTTTGTTACAATTTCTGATATTTTATCTATATCCGTGATCTAAATCCTAAAAACCTCTGCTTTAAAAACAGCATTACTGAATAACAAAACTTGAAATAATTTTGTTTGTTCCTTTTGGTCGGGTAAACAATTTTCGTTTTCTATTGACGATAGCTTCAAAAAGCTTTGAGATGCTAGACATAATAGCAATTCCACGGTAATTGCGAATATCGGTTTTTTTTTCCTGACTTATAAATAGGTATTATGTATGAGATTTTCCAAATTTGTCCTCTACAGTGTGTCTTACAAAAGATATCATCTTTTTTCAGTTTGCGATTATTTAAGCTGGGTAGTTTTAAAAGCCGAATTGATTATCCCCCTTTTGATTGTATTCTTTTGAAAGCTTATCGCTAAAGATAAATAAGCAATTCCGTTTGTTTATATTTATCAGCTTCCATGGGCCATACGGGAGCAAGTTTTAAAATTACATTTGCAAAATCTTAGACCGTTTCAGATATTCAATCGCCTTAAGCAGTTCGGTGTGAGTAAGCGTTTTGTTTCTCGTACCTTGAAACGGTTCAAGGAAACTGGAAATGTCCATATTCAACACAAAGGAGCTGCCAAACTAACTGCCAGAGCAAATAAGACGAAATGCATGGCAAAAGTCTTGCTAATATTCCAAGATATTAAGTAGCTGTAGAACACTAAAAGAATGAATCAAAAATCATGGTATAGAGCGCTGTTTCACGAAAAGGAAGACTTCCTCTTCTTTCCATAGAACCTAACGTAAAAATCAACATTGAATATAATATCGAGCTGGTTTTGAAGGACCATCTGCTTTCTCATGCTTCAATGCTGTATGGGAATACACCATATTGATTCCAACAGGGCTAAGCTTCAGCTCACAAGGCAAAATTTGCCCGATTTCATCACAAGCGAAGTATTTAGATCGATTCAAGAAACATTTGGTTGATATTTGGGACCAAATTGATCAGAAAATCGTGAGTGCCAGCTGCGATGGGTTTCGAGAGATTCGAATTGAATTAATATGGTTTATTTCTATAAATTGTATCTTTCAAATGAAAAACAAATGCTATGATTTGGTTGATTTGTTTTGCTATAATCCCTTTTGTTTATAGTGAGCACCTATTGTGAGAGCACCCATGCTACAGATAATCGATTGTAGACATCCAGAAGTTGGCGGTCAATCAGAATGAGCATGCGCAACTGCTCAATTGGTGTAACTCTCGTCAATCCTCATATCTATTGACAACCTATGACAAAGGATTGATCTATAATTGGCAACGCTAATTACAGCATAGAATAAATCCTTAATGGAATGACTCATTAAGTTAAAGTGATCAAATTTGATGGATGAATAATATGGAATTTTCGTAGCGTTCAATAAAGTGCTCCAGAATAGCCATAAATTGAGTCGAAAGCCTACCTACCAAAAAATCTTTAAAACATCATAACAACTCTAAACCCTGCCAGTAAATCATCACAAATTGTTTGAATCCGAAAAACCGCTTTATCATTAGGCTGACCTGGCAAACCAGCTCCACAATAACCTGGTAAATAATAAATCAAATACGCCCGCTACCCCAATCAACGCCCGTTGGTCATAATAGCCTGGACAGTTTATCTTATTTGCTTATCTGGCCGAAAAAGCCACATAAGCTGAAAATGCCAGCCGGTAAAAGCCTTTGCCTTCCACAGAAACCATACGTGCTTGCAAAACCTGTATCATCTGCTCAGAGTTAACGAAAAGTTAATCCAACTCCCCCTTTGCCATCGCTCTCCAGACCAGACTCTCCAAACCGAAGATTGCACAATGGTGCCTACGTGGAGGGAAATTTAATGCATACATGATTTCTCATTCCCGTCGAGATTTGTGGCATGGTAATTCAATTACGGAAAATGAATTCAATTTGCTTTCGCTAGGTACGAGTCGATGTGCGTCGTCTGTGGCGTGACATTTTTCCGAGAAGGATAGGAATCCATCTGCCAAGATTTCACCACCACAATTGACAGGTGCAAATCAGGTGGGATTCGATTAGAAAGCGATACCTGATTGGCTGTGTTTAGTCATTCATTTCAGTTAACTTTCAACAGTCGATTCCGGTTGAGTTTCGAATCGATAATCCTATGTTTCAATCAGCGGTTAATCGGTTATCAGGTGGCTTTCCTAAGGTAGCAGACGGTTAATGGGTTCAACCTCAGACTAGTCGAATAAATAAGCTTCAGTTGGTACCACTTTGGGACCACTTTCACTTGACGCTAAATTTATCGACAATTTATTCATGATCACTCGCTCACGAAGAAGAGTTTCTTCCAGTTAGAGGAAACTTTTCCATCTTTCCTAATCTTCTTTGCTCTGTTGCGAACATTCCTGAACGGTAATCGTTCAATAAATTTGCTGCCACTTCTTGCGTTGCCAAAGCGACGGAATGAAAATCCTCTTTCCAACTTAAAGGCGTAGGTGGCTTTGGAATCCTGATGGTGAATGATTTCATCTGCTATTTGTCGCCAGAGCCTGAATCGATTTTGTTTCTCTCGTTTTCGCAATTTGCTTTTTTGCGATGGCTGATTGTCGGGGATTGGAATCCTTAAATAAAGGAATTATTTTTAACGGTAAATCCCATTTTCCAAACCGGCATTGTACCTATCTTTAAATTTCACAGCCAGTTTGTTGAAGAGGCTGCAAAATCGATAATGTGTGGGGTTTTTTATTTTGTTGGCCGTACTTCTTGCTGGGTCCATGGTCTCTGTAGGCGCATGGAAAATATATTCTGAGGAAATTTAATATGGTTGAGAAATAAATAAACCTGATGTATTTTGATATGGTGTTCAGCTGAAATGAAATCCAAACAACCAACGCATTTGCAGAGGACGAACATTTGAGTGAATACATTATACAAATAAGACTGACAGCTCTGATAGACTCTGAGCTCGAATGGAATCTGACCTGGGCTGTTTCCTGTTTCTATTTAAATCAAGTAACAACTCGGGAAAATGTTATATTAGAGGAGTTTTGCACTTGTATGCAGTGATTGTTTCCCTGTATTTCAAACTTGTGTCCCCCGACACTGAAAGGAAGAGCGAGAAGGAGAAGTTAAAGCTTACAATTTCTTCATTAAAGGGTGTCCACGATGAAATTGCCACACTATGAAATTGCTCTAACTTTTTAACCGTTGGGTAGAATTTAATGAAAATTTGGGTGGATTTAGTTCATTATTTACATCCTGCAAGTTTTAAAGTCCTGTGATCAAAACTCGCGGAAATGGAGTCGAAAGAACAGCTCGTGCGTGATAAAATCTTGCGCATTCATCACGAGAACAAGGATCTCTCGCATCGTTCCATCGTTAAAACGTTGGGAATCGCGAATTCCACGGTGTCGCGAGTGATTAAGCGGTTCGAGGAACGGTTGACCACCGATCGGAAGCCCAGAAGTGAAGGAAAAAGTATTCCGTACAACACCAAAAATCACAACCGCGTAGTTGGGGCCTTCAACCGAAATCCGAACGCCTCCGTTCGGGATGTGGCTAAGAAGCTGCACCTAAGCCGAAGTTTTGTCCAGAAGGCCAAAACTAAGGCTGGGCTTCGAACGTTCAAGGTACAAAAGGCACCTAATCGCGACGAGAAGCAGAACAAGTCCGCCAAAACCCGTGCCAGGAAGTTGTACCTCAACATGCTGACGAAAGTTGAATGCTGCATCATGGACGACGAAACATATGTGAAGGCCGACTTCAAACAGATCCCCGGCAACCTGTTTTTCACGGCCAAGGATAAGTTCAGCGTTCCGGAGCATGTCCGCACTCAAAAGATGTCCAAATTTGCGAAGAAATTCCTGGTTTGGCAAGCCATCTGCACGTGCGGGAAGCGGAGTGCACCTTTCGTGACCCAGGACACGATGAACGGTCAGGTGTACATAAAAGAGTGCTTTCAGAAGCGTCTGCTTCCTCTCCTGAAGGCCCACAACGTCCCAACAATCTTCTGGCCGGATTTGGCCTCATGCCACTACTCCAAGGACGTGCTGAAGTGGTATGCGGACAATAAGGTCAATTTCGTGCCGAAAATGTTCAACCCTCCCAACACTCCGGAGCTCCGCCCATCGAGAAGTACTGGGCGATTATGAAGCAACACCTTTTTAAACGACCTAAGGTAGTGAAGACAGTCGAGGAACTGAAAAAAGTATGGGTTTACATGCAAAAAACGGTTGATTCACAGGTTGTGCAGAATCTTATGGCCGGGGTTAAGGCCAAGGTGCGGGCATTTGCGTATGGACTGTAAATAAAATACGAGTAAAATGGTAAAATGAAGTTTAATAGTTATTTCTCAATCCCTGAAAATTTGATGGCAATCGGATGAAAACTCGAATTTTGCGAATCAATTTTGTGTGTGGCAATTTCATCGTGGACACCCTTTAATCGGTATAGCGTAATACATATGTAGGTGGTCTGACACAAGAAAATGATTCAACATCCCTAAGCACCGTTATTATACAGTCATTATTGGGTACGCCTTAAATTTTACATTTAATACGTCCTGAAAATCCAAATATTCCGGTTAATCTATGGTATGATGTTTTTGGAGATCGATGTTCAAAATCATGAATTTTGAGCCGTCGAACGGTACAACTATTTGAGGTTTCAAAATTGGCCTCTTTGGACCCAACCGGAAACGGTTCCAGAGTATCCGGATGTGGCCAAATTCACTAGTAGGTCAATGGCACAATGTTTTCGAATATCAGTATTCAAAACCATAAATTTTGAGCCGTCGAACGGTACAAATACTTGGGGTTCAAAATTGTCCTCTTTGGGTCCTACCGGATTCGGTTCCAGAGTATCCAGATGTAGCCAAATTTGCTGGTAGGTCAATGGCACGATGTTTTCGAATATCAGTATTCAAAATCATGAATTTTAAGCCATCGAACGGAACAACTATTTGAGGTTTCAAAATTGGCCTCTTTGGACCCAGCCGGAAACGGTTCCAGCGTATCCGGATGTGACCAAATTCCTTGTTAAGCCAATGGCACGATGTTTTTGGATATCAGTATTCAAAACCATAAATTTTGAACCGTCGAACAGTACAAATACTTGGGGTTCAAAATTGTCCTCTTTGGGCCCTACCGGATTCGGTTCCAGAGTATCCGGATGTGATCAAATGTCCTGGTTGATCTATGGTATGATGTTTTTGGATATCAGTATTCAAAACCATGAATTTTCAACCGGCGAACGGTACAAATGAGTCTACTTTAGACACTACCAAAACCGGTACCAGAGTATCCGGATGTGGCCAAATACTGCGGTTGATCTATGGTACGATGTTTTTGAAGATCGGTGTTCAAAATCATGAATTTTGAACCGTCGAACGGTACAAATACTTGAGGTTTCAAAATTGTACACTTCGGATGCATACCACAACCGGTTCTGGGTACCTATGTGCCCAGAATGGCCAATCACAAAACAAAATAGGTCAGCATGGCATTCTAAGAATCTATACCTTCCATTTGAGACCAAGATAGTACAAATCGGAGCGAAGCAAAGTCTTGGGTCTTTTTTTACCCTGAATGCACTATATGTAACTTTTTCCTAATGCATTAGGAAGGTTAAAAGTCTCTACATCCAAGTAGGACGTCCTCCATCTGCGGGCGAATGGAGTGGATGCTCCTCCTTCCGCACGCTGCCTTGCTTGTCGATAATAACAACGCCATGGACGTAGCACATCACCTCAACTGCTACAGCCCAGGACTGTTAAATGCTATATCGATGATCGTTCCTCGTTTCTATGTGGTGCCAGTACCCACGTTGCCATCCACCCTCCAGATTGCTAAGTCGTAGGTGCCCACCGAAGAACACTCTATACACTTTTACAACCACGAAGCCTTTGTTTGTGGTAGACACAACCTCCTGAACCTGGTAATTGCCCGTCGTCCGTAATGCCGCCTTATTGGTCCGGTCCGCAAACCAGTTTCCCTTGCCGGCTGGGATGCGGTAAGGGTCGGAAATTATGGCCATATCCGATGCCGACTCGCTTACTGTCTGACACAGCAGTTGCTGGGTGGCCTCACAATGGTTCAGGTTTAGTTGCGTAACCTGCATTTCGATTAGCTCGTTGGAATACCCTTAAAAGCCGAGCACTTGCCCCCCATGACGTGCTTATCGTCCGGGTTAACACATCAAGGCACACATCAAGAATTTGGAAGGACCTTTGCAATCCCGTGCCTTTGGCTAGTGCTACCCCACCTTCTGCCCACTTTACTCCGATCAGGGCCTTTGCACTCCCAGGACATGTGCCCGCTCTCTGGGCATCTAAAACATGCCTTCTGCGGCTGATGTAGGCTGAGTGGACAAATTGACCATCCCACTTTCACCTTCGCCACTTTCAACGCCGCGTCCACGTTGGCTGCCGCTACCCTTATTTTTGACCGACCTTGGTCTCGTGTGGACCCTTCCGCAGACGTATGTCTGTGGCGACAACCTCGTGGAGATTTCGTCTATCTCGACAATCTCATCCACGTTCTTGCGCTGGATCGTCACCTGTGAGACGAGGGCGCGTATCTCCACACCCTCACCTAAGTCCCGTCTTGCCAGGTCTCTAAACGCCGGGCCCTTTAGCGCTGTTGTCTTCTCTAGCTCCGGGAGCATCTCACCGATGCAGATACAGCGTATACTCCACACATCGGCGCCTAGGCCTGCCAATTTAGCGTCCCCGCGCATCGTTTTCAAGACCTCGGATTACTTTAACGCCTCGGTCTTGACAATGCCGGTTTTGACAATCCGCGGTTACGCTTGCAGGCCACCTGTCACTTTTCGACTTATTTTTTCGTCCTGTTTCCCTTTTTTTCGGACCTTGTTCCAGTGTCTTCCTGGTCGCGAGGATGGACCCTCTGACCCCGCTGACACCTTCGTGTAGGTTTGCTCCCTACTGGGGCTTCTGACACTATACGCCTCTTAGAAGCGCCAGGTGCTGTTTCGCCCGGGGACTGCCCTCATGGTAGATGGGGTGATGTTTTCGACCGAGACGGACTCTTCCGTCTGGGTCTGCTTTGAGGTTATCTCCCTCGCCCTTCCGGTGGCTGCTAGCCGTGCCAACTCTTTGGCACTTTGCTCAGCTAAGAGCTTGGCCCCCAGCTCTTCCCTCTCCTTGCATGCAGCCTGCACTGTAATGCATAGCCAAAGAAGGCTCAGTTTAACGTCCTTAGCAATGTTGTTGCGCGATAACGTAAAGTCAATAATCGCACCTCTGCTTCCGATGCCGTAGCACTTCCGCAAGTATCGGACACGCCAGATCCCACCGTTTCACGCGGTGGGGACCTCACAAGGTCGCCTTTGGAGAACGGATTCGCTTTCTCCTGGGGTTTCATCGTTCCTGAGGTATTACCCCCCATTTTGTTGGGTCCCCTTCCAGCCGCTACCCAAGCTCACGTAGAGTAGTCGCTATTGTGATCCTATGGTTATCTATGCAAGCTTAAAGGCGAGCAGGAAGGCCATGCGAGGGTTGACACGGCCCTTCATGGGGAACCGTGTTCATAGCCTGATCAGCGAAAGACAGGAATACTCCCTCCTGACTGGTGAGGTCGGGCGGTGGAGAATGGAACGTACTGGAGCCCTGCCAAGGTTTTAATAGGACAGAGACAACCAGTGCCACCGCTGGAACCTCGCCATTTTCTGCTTGGTGTCACCCGGCAGTACTAAGGGAGACGATACAGGAGCCACCCCAAATGCAACAGCACCACTCGTTATCATTATTGCAGCCAGTTGCCATAATTGGGATTTTACTGGCATCCACCTCAATGGCACGTAGTTCGTTTAGCCATTATGGGGATCTTAACGTTTCCAATGTGCACCGTGGGGAGGCGAACTACATTCACACCTCAATTGGGAAGTTCTAGGTTATGCAAACTGTCCTGGCGTTTAGAACATAAGATTTACAGTTTTTTTTAGGCAGTTACAATAAGTATTCAAACAAATTCAATTTTCCTAGTAGCACACATGTTGCCATTAAGTTGAGAAAACATAAATGTGCCTTAGTAAGTATTAATCAAGTTGTTGCAACTAATTATGATCGTGGTGGGCTACTTGGGTTATATTATTAACGGTCATCAAACATCATAAAGAAATATGACATGCTCTAGGTCATCCAAACCATTCTTGAGAACAGAGCAATAGACCTACAGTTGTAACAAAAGGTTTCTGTGATATGCAAAGCTACGATGTGTATTGAAACATGTGCATTGAATATCTGGAACATTATGAAATAATCATCAGATGGTCTAGGTTATTCAAACTATCCTGGAGCTCAAAACTTAAAATCTACAGCTGTAAATATCCACGTTCCATCTTCTAATCACACAACCGTCCTGGCGAATGGCGAAAACAAATGGATTACCTCTCACGCCATGGATATAAGCGATACGACAATGCTTACAGGGTGCGGCAGAAAATAATGCGCAAATTTGTTCTATTTCTTTCAAATCCCATTTTCAACTAATTCAAGCATTAATATCAACATTTTCGAGTGCAGTTATCTTTATAAAGACCTTTTAAACAAATTTATTCAATGCCGGAAGCCGGAAGCCAGAGCATGCCTTTCAGACGTAGTCCACCGACATTGACTGCCATGTGCGTGTTATGAGGTCAGGGTTTTCACGCTAGGGTGTGATGTTTTGTAGGCTTGAGCTTCAACATATGCTCAAACCAAATAATCCAACGGATTAAGATCTGCACTGCTAGGGGGCCACAAATCCTTCGGTCAAAACTTCATGTTATCGTTCAACCATTGTTGGGTGCTATTGGACGTGTGACACGGCGCTTCATCCTGCTGTAGGACGGTTTGGTTTGGTCGTTTGGAACGTTTTGGTCCTCGGAGAAGTTGGCCTTCACCCAGAGAAGCACTTGGTCCTTTAAAATACCGATATACACTTCGGTATTGATTTTAACTCCAGCATCAATGAAAACAGGCGGTATTTTCAAACCGTTGGTTTGAACTTTTTCCGGAACGTTCTCCATTTTCTGCGGTGAAATGAACATGTCCGCACGGCTGTTGGCCACAGCATCGATGATGAAAAGCTTTTCGTCGGAGAACAGGATTATCGTTTTTTGCTTCTTAAACAAGGAAAGCAATCTCTCGGAACGAGTCACTCGTAGTTCCTTGACCCGGTCCGTAATCAAGTGGCGTTTCACTCTGGCTCTGGAAGATGCCTGCAGGTCTTCTTTGATGATTCTCCGCATGGATTTCTCCGAAATATTGGCTTCCTTTGCAAGTTTTCTTATGGAACGCACCGGGTTGCGAGCAAATTTTTGCACGGACCGATTTGACGTTCGGCGTGCGTGCAAAGCGCGGATGTCCGCTTCCCGGCTTCCGCTGCTTAGGACCATCTTGCAGGGACTTTTTTATGTGGTAAACTGTTGCCAAATGGCACCCTACCACTTTGACAATCTCTTTCGGCTTCTTCTGGGCGAGGAACAAACTGGTGATCATCTTTTGTGAACATTTTGACGAATTTGCAATAAAACAAATAGAATGTTTGGAAGCAGCACTTGAAGGTAAACATAAACATATACACTTTCGACAGAAATTAGTCACTAGCTACACGAATTAACCCAATACTCAAGTTTGAACATTTTCGCATTAATTTCTGCCACACCCTGTAGAGCTTTCGTCGTTCGTCGTCTTCAGAATCCATTTGGACTCGAGCTGACACCATGTTACTTTTGATGGCCAAATAATCACGAAGCTACTCATTCAGCAAGTTATCGCATTCCCACGGAACAGTAGCCTGAAGGTTGACTGCTATGCTTCGTATCGAACTAGCAGAGATTCCCCCGTATATACTTCAACCAAGATGGCATTTAAGAGCAACTGGATCGAACGGTCCTACTTCTCGCAGTTTCCTCGGTACACATAAACCGAGATTGTTGAGTTCTATTAGTAGCTTCAGTTGAACATTAGTGTAGGCCTCGATTGGAAGGCCTCGTAGGTGGTGGTATTGTCAAACCATTTCACTGTAGCGTAGCGATTGTTACGGAAGCACTAGACGACTTACGGTGCGAACTTGGTGTAAGTCGTGACGATGCGCACTACCCTTCGCGGCAATCTGTAGTTGTACCCGCTTCGAATTAGCTTCCTCTCGAAAAACGCTTCCAGTTCCAGTGCAGCGTCAAAGGTTCTGTCGGTCCGGTTGCTCCAAATTGCTCGACTACCGCTTCTTCAATTTCCCGTTTCTTCAATGCTTCTTCCGCCTGTATATCCACCAGAACGACGGGTCTAGTCGTTACACTAGTGTTGGGAATCGGAAATCTTTGACAGTGGTTTGTTTACACTTCTATGGTGAACATCTGGTACAAGTGTGATCAAATTAGTCGATGGCGTTTAGCAATATCATAAAATGGAATTCGAGAGAAGAAAAACTATTGTGCCGAAACAACTGGAAAACCCGGTGTGGTCCAAAACAAGTTGGCTAAAGTGCTGATGATATCGAAAACAACACTTTGTTGAGTGCTCAAAACCCACAAGGAAACCCTGCGTGTGGAAAGGAATCAGCGGACTTACGAAAGAAACTGGAACCAGGGATCGTCAGCGGCCCAGCAAGGTGTTTTCGTTAAAACCAACCCCGGTCTTTCGATCCGAGATGTGGCAAGAAGCTACAACGCAAACCTTCAAACGTACGGAACATCTTTGCCAGATAATCGTACATCTAGAGTTCTCAATAATAACGAAGCTTACAAAAAAGAAAAAACAGAGCACCAAAGACACTAAAAGTCCGAACCTTAATGCAGAATGAAGAGGGTACTTATCTAGCTGATATTTAGTATCATACACTGTTTACTAGTGTAAAGGATTAATACTCATTATGTTTTCTCCTTATACCAAGAAACCAGAAATTCCTACACCCAAAAGTTAAAATTGTTGCAAAAAATGCAATTGCAGTTTTTGCAATCATATCTTGAGAAATACGCATGATTCAGAAAAGGCAATTTTGCCTTTCATGATCCACAAAGCTTTTTATGGTATAAACAAAGCCATGCAAGTGTGTGCAAGCAGTTATCGCTGTGTGCTTAGTGCTTCGATAGTCGCAGAAACCGTTGGGTTTTGGTTCAACCGTCAACAATGTCTCAATATGGGTGAGACAATGACACAGAACGCAGCTACACCATTTGCAACTGTTGCTATTCCGCTGTCAAGTGTTCGATTTTTATTATCACTTGTCATCACACTCCGATCTCCCTCTCATCAAATCACCATGCTTTATATGAAATAAACAAAGCCATGTAAGTGTGCGCGACCGACATATGCTTCATTGTTGTAACGTTGAGTGCCTCGACAACCGAAGCAACTGTAGAGCTTTTATTCCAATGATCTCAACTTTATGTGGTGGCTAAATGGTGACAATGAAAAGCCGTCACGCTGACGGCCGCAGTTCGAATCTCAGCTACAAATTGTTATCTTTTTTTTTTTTTTGAGAGCCATTGAGTTTACAACTACTAATCAACTGCACAACCTCACGCACACATTGAAGTTTTCTAAGCGAATTGATGTGTTGCTTTTTTGCCCACGGCCAATGTTGCATTTTTTCTCCAAGTTACGATCCATTACGAGAAATGAAACCAAATCATGCGAAATTGCATTACAATCTTGCTTTTTTATTTTAGGTGTATTAAGTTTATGTTTTTTGTCAAAAAATATTTTTTCATGCAAATCCGGCATTCCGGGCTTTTTGAAACCTTAATACCTTAACCTTTAAAACCTCCAACGCTGGTAGTCATATCAGTGAATAAATTCAAAGCACTACAAGACATCTCAGAACGAACACCATTCATTATTCTACAAACCCTGCAACAAAAACTGCTAACGAGACTTTCACCGCCAGAGCAGTTTAAATCAACTCGGTAACCAACTCGAAGAACGTTAGCTCTAAATAGTCGCAAATTTTACGGCTGTCGGCAAACACTAACTCGTCTCGCTTCGCAGATCGTAAAAATTCTCTCCATCCCGCTTCGCTTCGTTTGACGTCACGTGGCTTTCCCAGCATCTGGACAACTGGGAAGCAAAAATCCCGACTTCAAAGTGAAAAATATTTCGCATTTTTTTAAACTTCATCCACCCATCCCATCCCATCCCAAGGGTAGCAACATTCAACTAACAATTCCCTTTCTCTGCTTCTCTTTCTTTTCAGGTGAGTTCTATCCGGTCCGTTTCTCCGAGTAGAGGTCAACCTTTTTTACTCCTCTAGCCAGTGGCACACCAAAGAGCAAATAGGGCACAAAAAAACTTGAAAACATTCGACATTATTTCCGCCTCCCATTCCATTTTTGCTGCACCAGAAACTCATCTCTTTCTCCAGCAATTTCTCTTTGCCATTCTCATAACCATCCTCCTCACCATCATCATCATCATCATCATCAACAACAGCAACAATAACAACAACAGTAACAAAATCGACATTTTTCTCACCTGACAACGAGATGAGAAAGAAGAAGAAAAAAAAATGAACAACGGATAAGTATGATACACATTTTTTTATGACTCCCAAGCGAATCTCGGGTAAACCGCCGCCACCAACATACATCCGTGGAAAGTTGATAGCTATAATAAACCCGTCGACGGGCAAACGCTGAACTTTTCCCATCCCTCGGCAGCATAGGCGAGTATCTGCAAAGTATCTAATCTCGCAAGTAAAACCACACGGAATCCAACCGAAGCCACCCACTGCCCTTTTGTTGCTTTCTTGCCTCAATCCTTTCTTGCCGACCGACGCAGGAGGCAAGCAGGAGGAGGAAGCCGATACGGAGGGTTCGGATTCGATTTCAGAATTTTCCAGCCTATCCCCTTCATTGTTTAATGAAGTATGAGGGCACGGATAAGATTAGATCCTTCCGAGAGTTCACTTGATTACACGCAACCGAGACAGAGAGGGAATGGGAAAGAGATAGACAGAAAGTGGTTACGCAATAATTGAAACCTAATCGAATCGGGTTCGTCGCTTCGGACCGGGCGTTAAAGTCTCTTCGGTTTAATTTGAATTCTGAGCAGTGAATGTCAACCTAAATTCTTGGGGTTTATTAGCGTAAGCTGCTTTGGTAGGCAATACAATTTCTCTTGCTTCCGGGGCCCAAAAGATCCTAAAAAACAGTCATTTGGTGGGACGTAAAAAAGGGAATAAACCTCGCGGCAATGACTCAAGTAGTAAGGCGCTTTTCCCTCCTACTGATGTACGTAATAAAAAACACAAATCACGCGTTTTTCTGAAAACGTTCGTTTTCAGTCGTTTTTTACATTTTACAGTTTTCCTTATAGCAATGCTGTTTTTAACAAATCATCGAGCTGCTACTTATATTAGATTATGTTGATAATTCTGACGTCGACTACGTCGTTAATTTACCCTTCCTACAAAGGCGAACGATGCGATAGCTTGAATGTTGTCGGTGCCCTATATCTTGCCCTATAAATGCAGCTTGATACAGCAGCTTTATGCAAGGTGAGGGAAATCCTTATGAACATACCCAACACAGAGGCCTGACTAAGTCAATCTGCATCTGAGTGAGGACCGAGGTAGATCATCCAAATTATCCTTGAATTCCAAACATAGGATCTACAGTTGTAACATTCGCTTTATAACCTACGAAAGGTGACGATAGGCATTCTACCACATTCAGTGAATCTTCTGAAAGGTCACCAGGCATTTTCAGATTATCTTGGGATGGTCAAATTAATAAAAACTGACCTTGAGCTCATAACTTAAGTAACCGTAGATTTTTGAGCTAAACAAAGCTACGACAAGTGTTCAAACATATTCAAAGAACATTCTGAAACAACCACAGAAATCATCGGACAACATTGTTAGTTTCGGGTCATTCAAACTGTCCTTCAGAACTTATGTTCTAAAGATAACTAATAAAACTACTATTACAACTGTTGATTTTAAGTTCTGAACTCCAGGACAGTTTGGACGACCTAGTACTTCTAAACAAAATCCTTTTTTTTTTTCAAATCGTAACAGTGTAACGCTAGACAGAAATATCTTTGAAGTGGTGGATAAATTCGCCTACCTGGGATTCTTACAATTCTCAACAGCAGAACGATTGGTAATGCGAACGGATTTTGTTGCAATATTAAAGTTCCCATGTTACCAAAATTCATTAAACCGGATTACCGAACGTTCAGCTGTTGAGAATTTGGTAAAATTTTAGTGTGTAATGACTGTTGACCTACCAAAAGATTCATTGAACATGTTTGAATACATATAGTTACCTTAGTCCAAAAAACTACCGTTACAACTGTTGATCTTATGTGTTGATCTTAAGGACAGTTTGGATGCCCTAGAATATCCCAAGATTGTCGCATTTTGTCTGTTGCCTTTCCAGACTATACAATGAATATTGTTTAATACATATTGTACCTTTGTATACTCCAACAACCTACTGTTACAACTGTAGATCTCATGTTCTGAACTCAAGGATAGTTTGGATGATCTAGATCATCCCAATTTTTTTTTTTACTTTCTTTAATATTCACTGAATATGGTTGAATACGTAGCGTAGTTTTGTATAGCCCGAAACGCTATAGTTACTACTGTAGATCGTAAATTCTGAACTCAAGGATAGTTTGGATGACCTAGAACATCACAAATTTATGAAGTAACGACAATTGACCTTCCAAAAGGTTCATGAAATATGTTTGAAAACATATCTTAACTTTATGTTGTCTGAAAAGCTACTGGTACAACTGTAGATCTGAAGTTCTAGACTCAAGTACATTTTGGATAGCCTAGAGCATCACAGAAAGATGAAAAAGAACGTTTATACACGAGAATTTAATAAAATAAATGGTGGGTTGTACCAGCGATAAATCCGCAAGGTTCACGTAGGACCGCGTTAGTTTATGGTAATAATGGCTAATTTATACGTATTATACACACATGGTTGGTTAAAATGTTCATAAAATAATTCTATAACTTTGGTTTGGACCCGTCCCTTCTTATGAAATCTGCTCCATACTGCACTTTCGTGATTCTCATAGCATGGCCCATTATTCAACGCTAGTATAAAGCTCACGAGACGAATCGAAATGCTTTCATAAGGGACGAATGGCCAATTTTCAGTGGCCCAAACTGGTAACTATACGATTAGCCGGTCTGACATAACTTTGTCTGGCCTGACTGTAGCGGGTGGACAAAGCCCTATTCGAACCACCACCTGATAGCTCGTTTCAAAAACTGAAATCATTTCGATTCATCTCGCGTGCTTTATACCTTACCTTACTGATCAGACTAAGGCCGGCGTGGCCTCTGCTGTACACTCGCCAGCCTCGCTGTCTGCGGAGGGTCCGCAGGTCGCCTTCTATTTGATCGATCCCCCTTGCTCGTTGTGCGCCTCTTCTTCTTGTATCTGTCGGTTCGTTTTCGAGAACCATTTTCACAGGGCTGTCGTCCGAAATTCTTACGACATGCCCAGCCCATCGTAGTCGATCGATTTTTGCAATGTGTACGATGGAAGGTTCTTCCAGCAACTGGTGCAATTCGTGGTTCATTCGCCTCCTCCACGTTCCGTCGCCCATCTGCACGCCACCGTAGATGGTACGCAGCACCTGCCGTTTAAAGACTCCAAGGGCGCGTTGGTCCTCCACTAGCAATGTCCATGTTTCGTGGCCGTAGAGAACTACCGGTCTAATTAATTTCATGTAGATGGTCAACTTTGTGGTTCGCCGAACTTTGTTCGATCTGAGCGTCCTTCGGAGTCCAAAGTAGGCACAATTGCCAGCCATAATGCGCCTTTTTATTTCTCTGCTGGTGTCGTTATCGGCGGTCACCAATGAGCCCAGATAACTTCCGGCAGGCATTTCGTACTATAAATTTCCTCGTTCACGGACAGTCCGGATCGAAAAAAGAGCGGCTTTGACATCCCCTTCTCGCTGATTGTCAGCCACAGTAGCACCTTCTTGGGGAACTTGGTGTGTGAGATGAACTTCACCTCGGAGCTCACTTCCCTTGTAGGGGAAGTATAATACGAAGTGCCCTGCCAGTCGTTGCCATCCAGGGTGAGATAGGTCTCGTCGACCATCGCCACCGCCACGTCACGATTCACCGGGAAAATCGAGTTGACCATCTTATTCAGCCACTGCCGCTTCCAAGCATCTAGAGATACTCCTTCGATCAAGGATCGGTTGAAAATCGCTGCGACGGGAACAGACAGCGTCTGAGCGCATTGTTTGACAAAGACGGGTGAAATGCGATCGTGTCCAGGACCTTTAGATGCATCGACAGCGCTGAGAGTTTTCAGAACATCGTCATCCCTAAAAGTGACTTGAGGAAGTCGAAGTTTATACGATGGAAGACTTCACCAGTATTGCTGGATTCGTAGCAGTGACCGACGAACAAGAGCTATGAGATTTGTAGGAAACATCAACGGGAACTCTGGCAGAACTCTTTCGATTGTTTATGTAGGTCCAGAAAGAAGATGTTGTCTGAAATTTCCTTGGATACTGACGATATACTCTCGGAAACGAATTCGTTGCAAATGAGCGTACTCCTCTTCAGCAAGCATCAAATTGCTCGTGCTCGTAGAGCTTCTGTTGCGGTAGAACCATTTCCTGATCTTTCGTAAGCTGTTACGGCAATTGCGGAGTTGTGGCATCCTTCAAGGTTGGCTAAACTGTTTAGAAGGTCTACGAGGTTTTTCTTGAACAGTATCCCGGATGATTTGATGGATAGTTCTATAGAAAGTGGTAACGCTAGAAGTTCAGTAGCTGGTTTGAATCCTGGGAGGCGAGCATTTATTGCTCGGTAATCACAGTGACTGAAGTCCAGGTCATAACGCGGCGATAAGCCTGATAGAGATCCTCACGAGAACGGGAGTCCAAACTTAAAACGAATGGCTGATGATGAACGTCAACTTTTAGAAGAGCAGATGGAGCCTCGGAGGGGTCTATGATACATGGATCACTTACCAATACCAAGTCAAGAAAGTTATCGTTCGCGGTCAGAAGATCATTTCATCTGATAGAGGCCCGCTGACAACATAGACGCAACTAGGGCAAGCTCCTGTTCCGTTGACATATTAGTTGGCAAGTATCCCAAGATCTCTTCATCAAATCGCCAGATTAAATTCGGTAGATTGTAGTCTCCAAAGCATTCGAATACAACACAGGGGGTCGGTTTGACTTTGAATACGGTTGACTGATTACACATGCCTTGCGTAGCCCTCTGAACAGCTGTTTGATCGAAGATAAATGCAGCCAACGAAAAAGGAAAATTGCGGAAGAACAACCCGAACAGCCGTTTGTACCAGACTACCACAATCCACTAGATGTACAGCATGTGCAGTTCAGCTCCAATTTTACAGCAATCAACACGCCGCAGATTGCTGGTAGAAGCATTACGGCTGCGGAAACGATTTCGGTGGTCAACCACGATTCCGTAAGAACAACAATATCGAAATCATCACTGGCCAGCAGAGAGAGGAACAGTATTTTCGGTTTAGTTCTCAGCCTACCGACGTTCTGTTAGTATTCGGTGAGTGATGTAGAAGTTGAATGTAGAATGGGAGAAGTTTCTGGAGTTGACACGGCTGGCTCGGTGTGCTGGTCGTTGGGCCTGCATCCTCGTTCTGCACTCCAAAAATTCCAAAAAATCTCGTATTTACCTCGTTGAACTCCCGGAACTCGATCCCCTACGGCTAGTATAAAGAATCCATAGCTCTCGACTCCATTTCGACACTGACTCCTACCTTAAACGAGATGAATGTCAGAGTTCGACAATGGCCGACCTCTCGGTAAGAGCGGTTTCCCAACGGCTTCATCCACAATCAAACAATCCTTGACCAGTTTTCCGATGTCTGCTTAAGCAACGTCTGGAGAAATTCTTGTGAGATAAACCCAGAATTTGTCAATGGGTCTATCCACTCGAACTGATGGTACGTTGAATGTTGGTGGACCGGCTTCTCGTCTTCATCATCACGAATTCTCTTGGAAGTGTTGGAACGACCAAAAACTAAACGAAAAACAGGACTTAGTACCGCAGGAGACAGCTTGTTGAACCCTGCTTTAATCTTCGGCAATCTGGCTGTCTTGACTTCGATCGCAGCGGAATTCATGTTGTCAAAGCATTCTTGAAGCGAGCACCAGCTTTTCCACTCATTCCTTGTACAGCTCTTCCGTAATTTTTGCACAACTGAAATGAAAAGCAGCTTTATAAAAGCCACTGCAGCAACTTCCACGGCATTCATGCTGTGCGCGCAACTGTGACAAATTGCCAACGTGCTCATGATGAATTCTCGTTAAATTTTGTGGTCGACAGAAATTATCTCAAAGTTACGTCTGTTTGTCTGTGGAGTAACGCGATAGCAGCTGTCACTACAAAAAAATCCTAAAAAGATGAAAGAGTTGACTAATTTCGTTGGACCATACCTTCTAATCCGGAACGCCTCTTTGAACCCTAATATTTATAACACAACAAGTTATAGTTGAAATAAAGAAAATAACAGAAATTGTTGTAAATTAGTTATTTGTTTCCCTACTTCATCAAACACATTGAGTTATATATTTGTTTAAACTATACCATAATTTGTTACCATCTTGTTTATTTATGGAGCAATTTTGTTAAACTTGGATGGTGATGTTTAGTTAAATAACAAATTTTGTAAGACAAAATCATGCTCACTTAGTAACAAAATCTGTTATGATCCATTGGACGGGTATGTTTTCCATGATCAGCTCCAATTAGTAATTCCTCGCCATCTCACATCTTGGACATTCGAAAACAACATTTTCCGCTCAATGGACTCGACTAATTTTCGAAGCGACCGTAATCAGCCAGGAATTGCATAAGGAAGAAGTTTACCCTTCTATGCTTCCTGTTCAACCAGGTCTCCAAAACCTTCCGTTACTTTCCATAGTCCAGTCCGGCTGCCATTTAACCATTGAAAGCGCTCTTACGATCTCTCGTACTTTTCTGATTCCTTTTCCTTCGTAGCACACGCTCCGCCTCCACGAAGGTGAAGACAATACGAACCATTTCGGCGATGACAAAAATCGCCTTCAACTAATTTGGTATTGAAGACACGCATTGCCATGAACCTAAACACTCAATTCTGTTTGGTTTTTAGCGCGGTCACCCAGGCTGGATCTGTAGATTAGTATACTGGAGGATACACTCACAAGAAGTCACCTCTTGCTACAGCTAGAGTACCACAATTGTACCAACCATACTGTTCATTGCCTTCTTTTCGTAAGTCTCAAATATTTCACTCGTTTTGACGCGATGATATATCCTCCGCTTTGTGGTTACTTAACCTATGCTTTGTGGTTTGCTATCTACAGCTATAC
This sequence comes from Aedes japonicus, assembly GCA_034211315.2. NCBI lineage: Eukaryota > Metazoa > Arthropoda > Insecta > Diptera > Culicidae > Aedes > Aedes japonicus. The sequence goes on along the minus strand of JASCZW010004236.1, from coordinate 26,530 downwards.
TTTAAGTATCGTAAGCTTAATCGTGACGATTCCACCTCCTTTAGTGGCTCATCAGTAACTGACAAGATGAAGTTATCTGCAAATCCAACGATCCCGACTTCTTTCGGTAGTTTCAGTGTCAGCACACCGTCTATTGTTAATTTGGTTAACATCTTTGCAGTTAACACTGATCAAAACAATTTCACGCCACAACACTCGCTTGGCAATTGCATCCCTCCGTCCTCCGCTGCGCCCACCATCGTGAGATCGTTGAGAACTTGGATAGCCCATCTAATTCACTGCACTCCACGCCTTCTTGTACCAGCCAGATTTGAAGCGAACACCATCTTTGCAGGTTTGTTATCCGGCATTCTCGCAACATGCCCTGCCCACCGTATCCTTCCAGCTTTTACCTCCTTCAGAATACTTGGTTCGCCACAGAGTTGAACAAGCTTGTGATTCATTCTTCGCCGCCACACACCGTCAAAGAAGGTCCTAAGCACGCATCACTCGTATATACCAAACGATTAGAAGTCCTTTTCGACCAAGGTCCAAGTCCTACGTCGGTAGAGAACCACTGGTCGGCAGCTGTTCTGTCTCCCGGTGCAGACAAATGGCCAACCTTCCCGGATCCATCTTGATGAGTTCAGCTCCGATACCATCATTTCCAACTGCCCTTTTGTTCTTAAGCTGTTAGACGGCACCCCAACTTCCCTCAGCTGTTTCCGCTTCCGTTTGTAGCGTTCCACGGTCAGCACACGGTTAGTCTGTAACTAGTTCACCTTTAAGATCAAAATCCTAAGATGTTTTTTGGGAACGGTTATTTTTTCGTGTAGACCTGAACGCATTTCTGGTGTTAAAACAACTAAATTGCTAAGTGCTGCACCTTCCTCGGCATACTTGCGTCGCTTGCTCTTAACAACGTTTCGCTTAGCTTGTCCACGCTTAGGTCCAAGGGTGCACTATTCACACGAAATGCCTCAACAAAGAGGTCAAAAACTTACTCCTCCCTTTGTCCTATGCCATGCCGCATCGCTATGGTAATACTGTTCACGCATTCTCCAGCTCATGGTTCCTTACAGCGACGACCTGCAGAAAGTAACGTTGAGATTGGATTCATGACCTTCTTATCGAAAAGTGTTGACAGTGCTTTTATTGGACCAGCTTGTAACGGGCGATCTCTTCCCAGCACGAATGAGACCCCCTTCTTCCAATCATCTCAGGATTGGCGTGCGCGCTTCACTACCACGTCCAAGGAACCACTTGAATACTATTCTGAACATTCACCCACTTAATTACAAATTTGCACACAGGTATTGACTCCTCCCAATTCCTTTCTTCCTATCTCCTACCTCTTTCCTCACTCTGTCTCACACTCCTATTGTCGAGGCCCCTCTTCCCGATCCGCTACTTCACCAGCGCTTCTCCTACGTTGCTTCTCGCTGTGCCTGGTCTTCGGGCTAAACACCCAGACCGATACTACTCCAACTCTCAGTCCAACGCTTCCTCTCCCCCATACTTCTCTAGGTCTCGCCGATTCGCGTTTACAATGGCGTCCGCGCTGACTTGAGATGGCGTACAAAATGGCCACGTCTTCGACCCAAGGCTTGAGACGTCACTAGGACTCCTACGACGACCGGGAACACACGGACGGCGGAGTTGGCTTGGCAACCTGGACGCCGGTCGAGAGCTTGACCAGCTCAGGCAAAACTAAAAGCGAACCCAGGGGTCCTGGTGTCGGTAATGGGATATTATGGATATATTATGGGGATACTGTGGTTTATTTAGATGCTCTATCCGCTTCACTTGATTTTAGTTCTCCACTTCAAGACCTTAGTCGACCACTTTACAAACTGCTGTCTACCTCGTAATTTTTTCCAATTTCAGTTTTTACCGCTTTACAACAAGCGTGCTGCAAATTTCATGGCAGATAACCGACCGCTGAGGAATTTTCACCCCATCATGGTCCCTTTACCCTAAATGGCCGCCCACTCCTGATCTCCTGCGAAGTCTGGTGGCAAGAAACGGAACTGATGATGTGTGCCTGCTTTCCTCACAATGGGCATTAGGTGGTGTCCAAAATATATATTTAAATGTTTTCTTGGTCTTAATTTAAAAACCGATACAATAACTCCCGAAAATCTCACTTATCTTGGACACTGGTTACAAGCTTTAGACCTTTTAGTATACTGAACTCTATTGCATTGATACATTTGCTATAGCACTACCCAAACATCCTCCAATAACTACCGGTCTTTGTCTCAACTATTCAATAAGTGCATCTGGAATCTGATAAAAATTATCCATTGTTTACCAAGTAGTTAGTTTCTTCCATTAACGCCTCTTTGAACTGTTTGTCTGCTGTTTGTCATCTATGACCCCTCATAGACTATGCAAAAGCGCTTCTAATTTTGGCATGGCAATGTAAATGAATGAGACATGGAGTCGGTTAGGTACCATACTAACATTTGCATAAAAAAATAGACCCGCACTGACGAAACTTCCCATGCAGCATCAGTCATAGTAACCCATGAGTCAGCACACAAAATTTGACAGCTCCATCAGTCGAACTCTAACCGTGATGGCAAAAACAGTGAAGCAACTCCGTTCAGAAGTGTGCGCGTTCAACGAACGGTCCCCCGCCGCGTCGTAAACATACATCGTATTGCACTTTGTGGACGCTGGATACGCCCGTTCCGGCATCTGCAACATCTTGGCACTATTAGACAACAATCAGAGGATCGAAAGAAAGCCCGGTTCCGGACAGCTGACGACCCTTAACGACAAGAATCTTCAAAGAATGCTGGAGAGGAAGACCGAGGGAAAAGTGGCTACATCGCTGCGTGCCTTTGACCGGAAGTTCAGTTCAACCGGCCAAACAGTGAAAAAGTACCTGGCGTACATGAACATACATGTCAGGAAGCGGAAGTCGCGTCCACTAGTTTCGGAGCTGCAGGCAATGACGCAGCGGCAGTGAATACGATGGTCAACTCGATTTTCATGGCGAATCGCGACGTGGCGGTGGTGATGGACGACGAGACCTATCTCACCCTGGATGGCAACGACTGGCAGGACACTTCGTATTTTACTTCCCCCACGAATGAAGTGAGCTCCGAAGTGAAGTTCATTTCACACACCAAGTTCCCCAAGAAGGTGCTGCTGTGGCTGACAATCAGCGAGAAGGGGATGTCAAAGCCGCTCTTCTTTCGCTCCGGACTGCCCGTGAACGGGGAAATACCTGGCGGAAGTGGCGTCGTTCATCAAGAGCCATAAGGGCGAAGACGCGGTATTCTGGCCGGATCTGGCGTCGGACATTACCCGAAGCGTTCGTTGGAGGAGATGGAGCGGCTGAATATCGATATGGTCGGCAACTCTCCCAAACAGGGATCAAATGAATGTAAACAAACCAAAACGTCAAGTGTATGGCCGACACTGTTATAATAATCTCAAATTGGCAGATTTTGAATGTATTCAAATATCCGTAACATTTCTCGATTCCTCAGCACATTTCTCTTTAATTCAAACGGTTCCTACATTTCAATGTAGCCGATGACAAACAAGTTTCCCACTCAATTCAAATCACACACAGAGAAAATCTAACATCGATTTAAACATTCATAAAAGTCACGTGCCCCAGCGGGCAGTCCCCACGACATTGGAATCCAACGAAGAGAAAACTTTTACCCTAACCTTCGTCAAAAATTGTGCAACGCTGGACACCCGGAAGAAATCAACAACGAAGACCGTGGTGGTTTGTTGATGATTATGAGACCCATCACCGCCCGTTTCCACTCACTTGACTGCTGCGAATCACAATCATGACGATGATGATGATGATGATGATGGGGGCATGTGAGTTCACAAAAAAAGTTTTAACAAATTCCTCCCCCGACCCCACCATTTAGACGACGCCGGCCGTGACATGCGGCAAAAGGCTCTTGGACCAAAAAGCCGGAAATAATCTCATTCGAAGTCGGAAATGGAACTTCCAGCTCCCAAATGGGAGAGTGCTGGATGATGTTTTCTTTTTGTGCTCCATTTAGCAGCGAAGGTGAGGGGACGAAGGTCGGGGGTCCCAAGTGAACGTGACGATTTACTCGCCCACGTTCAAACAGTTTCCAGGAGCGCGTGCTCGAATTAGCTCCCAAGCGAAGCTACGATGATGAGTGTCCTCAGTTGGGATGATAAGCTTAATGCTAGAATAAAGCAGAATGGCATAATTTCCTAATATGAAACTACCGAAACTATCCACCACTGGTTATAATTGAAAGTGTGCAATGTCTTCATTTGTCGGACTGGTTTGAAACTGGAAGGATCGTTTTGGAACCCGGCTACATGACAAACAATTTTCGAACAAAAGAATTTCCAAACCGTTTCCCACCGTTCGAACACCCGAAAGCGATAAATTCCTATTCAAAGGGGTGGAGGAAGGTGGATTGGTGACTACTGACGTGAAACTATTTCTCCCGTGCGGGAGAAACTTTTCCGGAAGCCTCCCGGAGTAAAAGTTTTCTGATAATCGTTGCGATGTTACATCGTTCGTGTGCCGGAACCGAAAAAGTGCCTCCATCGCGCAAGTTCCAGAGGCAGGAACTCCAGAAAAATAGCTGAACGCTAAATTAATGAACTTTTTCGGGTATCAAAAAAAAACACAGTATGCAGCTGATGATGCTGGCATGCTCAACGAAAGCGATGCTCTGTGATACAGTCAGAGTATAGGCCAATATAATTAAGGGTAACGGAGAACTTTGGCAACGGACACTGCCAAATTTTTCAGAAGCAGTGAGAGCTTTAATTTGCTTCGAACTGTCGGTGCGAAAGTAAGTACCCTTATGAGGACAATTTTTGTCTGCCTCCGGTACTCGATCGATTGTTCGCTGAGACGTGTTGAATTTTTCGGCCAGTTTTCTCGAATTTACGCCCAATTTGTCATTCACGGCCATTTTCATTTTATTATCGACTGCTCGTCTTTCTGGAATCTCGGAAGCATACTGCACAAAGTGCTTTTGCAATTCTCCTCTGCTAGAGAAGCAATGCTAGATTTGGCAGAAAATACTGGGATATTTCATGAAAATGTACTCAAGATAACGCCTGAATCTAGCCTGTTGTATGAAAGATTGCAAACATTGTTGTGTGACGCATGAAAGATTGCAAAATATTTCTTTATTTACGCTTCCTTTGTTAATCATCGAACATTAAATTCACAGTCACCTAGAAATGTTTGTTAGATGTGAGTGTTGCCAACTACAGTGCCATGCTGTTCAGATACCCATCCATCACGAGATGCTCAACAGATGGCGGTAGTGTTTTCGGAACGATGTTCTCTACTGCGGAATGTTTTAATATCTGTTTGTCTGTGGATTATCCCTAAGACCAGTTTATTTCGAAACGGACTCAGAAAATACATACCATTTCAACCAACTGCGCCCATCGTCATACAAGCAAAATGTTTATCACGTACTACATCACTCCCGCCTCGCTTAGCCCGCTTATTTTCACTGTTCCGGAAAACAACAGGAAGGCACGGATAAGCTGCACCGCGCCCGAGCTGCAACAAATGACCTAGTCACGGATCCTGTTTCATATTTATATGATTTTCGTGTCCTGCTAGAGTATAGAATGGGTAGTTTAGAAATTTTCCGCACACCAGATTAGTGAGCCAATTCGAATGCCAGAAACCACGACCGAAATCAGGGAACGTACTAACCTAATGTCACTTTTATCAGCCGGATAAAATGTGAGTACGAACTCAGTGGCTATTGTCTCTTTTGTTCATGTGTGTGCCATGTTGACCGGAAGTTGTTGATGATGGTGATATGGATGACCTAGTTGCTTACGGGCGTAGGTTATGGTCGCTATACTTGAGTTGATAAGTTCACGAGTAATTTATCAGCAAAATAATCAGCGAGCGTTTTAATTCTGACATTCAGGTTTGTATTTAACCCAATCAACCACAAGCATTATATCATAACACTAACTCGAACGAGTATGAGCAAAAAAATGCTATCACAAGTAACAATTTAAGTTTTATCCCAGCCTTATAGCACTCCTCCCGGCTTTGTTGATAAAGCTACATTCAAAATTGTTTTTTTTTTATCAACACCTCTATGCTTCTTTAAAGCCGAAATTTATACAAAGTGGCCCACTCTTTAGACGGCTGTGAAAAAATGTCAATAAGACCTTTATAAGAGTATAAAGATTTTGAATCCATTGAGATAAAATCAAGCATACGGCTGAATGGCCACACCTGTCAAACATCACTGTTATATCGTGGTTGGTTTTTGTTGTTCTGCTTCGATCGATTCTCTGCTGCTCTGATTCATTTAACAGTAATATATAAAAAAAAATTCCTCAGTTTAATTTGGATGTAAACAACAGAACGCAGTCAAAAGTTAGTTGAATACTGCACGTATTTTGAATTGACAGTTAATCATTAGTGTATTTATAATTATCGAAACAGTCTATAGCGTTGCGGGATATTTTGTTTGATAGCAATATATCCAAAACAAATTGAGCTTTTTACAGCGAATCATGCTTCAAAGCATATGTGCATAATATTTTATGATGAATATTGGCACGATAAGAACCGGGAATCCATGTGCCTCGGAAATTAAAAGAGTTTTCTACAAAAACAAAATAAAAACAATTAAATTCGGTAAATGAATCATGAATTTCCTGAAAACTGATGGAATTCAATAAAGTTATCTAAATGAATGACTAAATTGGTCTCCGATATACAGTTCGTTTGCATTAGATTTACAATATGGTGCATTTATTTGTTCACATTTCAATTATTTCTTTAATTTCAATATGGCGATTAGACAAAATCACAGTTTTGCCTAAAAGTCAATTTATCTGCGCATTGACTACAATAAAACTATTTCGGTCATTTGATGACTTCCTTCAATGCCAATTTGCCGTTCAATGGAAACAGGAAAAAGCCGAAGAAGAAAACGAGAAAAATCTAAAACGTGTCCGATGCTAAACTGGATGGACAAACAGAAGTCGATGTAGACAAACTGGAGAAAAATATTGAAATAAGAAACTATGATGAAAACAAGTACGGAAGAATACAAACTGAAGAAAAACCGTTCGGAAATAGCAGCCGTAGCCGAAAGAGAGAAGCGTAACGGAATCAGCGGAAGAAGAAAACTGCAGCGGATCGAGGAAAAAATGAAAAGCAGAGGAAATTGAAGGAGGCAAAACGGAAGAAGCAAAGCAGTGGAAGAGAGCAAAATAAAAAAATGAAATAGAAGAAGATAACGTGAGTGAGAGAAACGTAACACAATCGAAGAAGAAGATAAGCAAAGCGGACAAAATGGACGAATAGAAGTCGAACAAGAGAATCGGAGGATCAGAAGCACAAAAAGCTGAAGACGTAGAGAAACAGAAGGAAATCATTGGAAGAAGATTATCAGAAGAAGAAAAAAGGATGGAAAAAATTCGAAAAAGAAGGATAAAATAAATAGCATAGAATAATCGCAAGAAGCAGGAAAACATGAAGAAAACCAACAGAGCAATAGAAGTAGAAGTAGAGAAGTTGAAGAATATGAGTTGAGAAGGACGAAATGACGTGGAGTGGGAAAAGAATTACTGGAAATATTGTACATGAAATGGTACATGGACGACTTGTCAAGCGTTGGCACAAAATAAATTTGCTAGAAAATTGAAAATAATAATTTAATATACAAATTACCGGTACTTCTTGAAGCTGTCTAGGGGCATTTCTATTTAAAACAACTTAGAAAAATACATTTTCTCACTAAATGATCGAAACAAAAACACTATGTTTTGATAATCCATAAATAGTTTCTCATGTGAAGTTTCACCATCTCTGAGAATTACTTGATTTGTTGGCAGTGATTTTTAGGTATAAAAAAATTAAACACGTTTGCCTTTTTCAACAGTAAGATTTGATTCTGGCAACACTGCCAGATTGCAATGTAAACTGACCTGTCAGTTATAGCCTTGAAACAAGACTGACTGTCAATCTCTGACGGACAGAGCAGCGAGACGTCACCGGAACAAGAAATTGCCAGAACCGCCATTACTACTTCCAACGTCTGCCCCCAAGTCTTTCAAACCTTGTAACCAGGAGTGCAAGTTACTGAAAATTATTAGAGAAAATTATTACTAGAAAGTATGTTTCTCATAGTATAAAAATTTATTAGAAGGCTTTCGTATAATTTTCAATTTAATATTCCTATCTTGAATTTAAAAGTGAATTTGTTTCTAGAAACTGTCAAATATTCCGGGGATCTCAGCAATAAAGAAATTCACTGCTGTCATAATTTTCCCACCATTCCAGTAAAAATAATAACTGAGTGCTCGGATTTGCCGAAAATCGCAGTTGGTAAATAAACTTCTTAGACGGCAAATTAGTGCCCACTGCGAGAAAAATAAAGGAATTTCAACAATTTAGATTTTTTTATTTATTTGAGGTGGACAAAAAATTTTATTAGTGCCTTCATAAACCACGTGGACACATTTTTGAATATCTCAGATGCCCCCCCCCCCCAATCCCTCATTGGACACTTTTCTCCATATTAATTTTTATGAAATTTTGTATTGAGCGTAGACTTTGATCAACCCCCCCTAGAAAAGTCTACGTGGTTCATGAATAGCCCCTTACTACGTATTGTAACTATGGGCATAGTACTAAGATAGTACTCGAAAAAAATGCAATAGGCAAAAATGATCACTAAAAATTCATTTATAGTCATTTTAAATAATTTAAGTATTTATGAGACTCTCAGTGGATAAATAAACACAAATAACCTATGTTTGTTCAAAGTTGGTTTATTCAACCTCCTTTCCAAGGCTAAATGCCCACACCTTGGACTTCACGTTACCCATAAAATCCTGTGCAACACTTGCGCCATCTTTCTTACTTACTTTCATCCACTTTATCTTCAAATGCTTGTCGTTTTTGCAGACCTTCCCTGTTTTCCGGAGATTGCCCTTCATGATTGCCCAGAATTTTTCTATTGGGCGAAGTTCTGACGAGTTTATCGGATTTGCCCCCTTCGGCTTCGTACCACTCCATCATCGATTTTGCAGAGCGTCACCTTTGTGGAACTGGAGGAAGAGCAGCAGGCGCTTCTGGAAATATTCATATTTATATACACGGAAAAAAAATCCGTGCCCAAATCCGTGAACTGCAGTCATGAATTCGAGAACAAGTAAAAATACACCGTGAACTGAATCCAGGCCTATGACAAGGACCACTTTTTCACGTAGACAACATCTCAGCATGCTCAGCTGTCAAAATAATGTCAACATTGTTAGTTGTGTTTGTTGTAGCTCGTATACGTTTTGTCTGTTGTTGCTCGTTTTCGTTGTGCACGTCATACAAAGTCGAAAGATGGTTTTCTTTTGTGTTTTACATCAAAACAAACAACCAAAACAAATGATTAGACTTCTATTTGACAGCTGACAGCAGGCCCAAATCAATATGGGCCCAGGATATCCTGTCTACTGTCAATCACTGCTATTGATATAGGCTTGTCAATGGCCGGACTGAATCACGTAATCATGAACTAAATCACGTTTATAGGTAAATTTCCTAAAAACGTGAACTAAACGGAAGAATTGACCCTCTTGGCCACGTCCCGAATCGAATGGTTCGGTTTGCGCTAGAAGTAATCCCTGACTTTCCTTGCGTTCACGGGGTCGGTTGTCTTCGCTTTTTTTCCGCTGCCAGCTCCCCGCTGGGTCGTCCGGTTCTTCTTGAATGATTTTACCACACAGAACACGGTCAAATTGTCGATTCCCAACTTATTCGCGGATTTTCCACTACCACGCCCATATTTTTTGCAAGGCGCATGGCCTTGCTTGGAATCCGTTTCGATAACCACTTGACAGATTGTGACACTTTTTTTCATAAGTTAACACTTCAGACTAGTTTTAGCCAAAATTTCATCAATTTTAACCCATGCAATAAAAAGTTATACACAGAATAAAGTGTTGCTTTTTTTTCGAGAACAGTCTTTATGTCAAAAACTTCATAATTGAGCGACAAATCTAAAAAAAAATATAAATATAGGCGCAATGCTAGACAGTGCAGACAACTAAACAGTGCCGAGGAACTAGTATGTTAAAGACAATGGCAAAGTGTTGAAAAAACAGAAACCTCCTGTATTTTTACGCCATTATGGCTCCCAGGATTCTCAAAAAAATATGAGTATCCTGCGCATCACAGATCCTCTTGTTTCCCATGCCAACTTGAGCCTCTGGAACTAAATCGGCCCACATTTATCCGCTTCCAAAGCGTGTTGAAATTTGTGCACAAAAGATCAGCAAAATGTATAGAGGAATGTTTGCCACTAGGTGGTGTTGTAAGTGTCCAAATACCGTCAAGTCTAAGATTCTAAGAAGTGGTAACAACTGAAACTGAAACCGTGGTCTTTCCCATGAATTCTGATGATTTTTTTTTCACACAAACTTTAATCCGCTTTGAACATGGGTAAGTGTTGAAATACACATTTGACTCAAATTTGGGGAACAGGAGGCTCAAGCTGTCATGGGAAACAAGTGGCGCCTTGATGCGAGGGGATTCGTTTCCCATGATCCCGGTAAAGCTGATTTACAGATTCCGTGCAAACCGATGAATCACCGGGAATTTATGAAAGGCAAACGAGTGGCCACCCGGCATGTATGTTGAATGTGGCTCGGGAAAGGAATGGTGTAAACGACAGTGAAATTAAATTATGACTGGCATTCGCAGAAAACGCATAAAATTACGACCACTCTTTGCTAGTGGGTGCAAGCAAGTACGAACGGAAATGACAGCAACGCTGACGACGACGACAACGAGAGGGCGTGGAGAAGCCAGAATTTATGCAATGGATTTAAATTTCAGCTCACTTGTCAGATGAGAAATGCTGTCTGCTACAGAAACAGTTGTTAAATCTGACACTCGCGCCGGGGAAATCAAGTGACGCCTGATTTGAATTGTTCTTGTGAAATGAAATTGTTGCTGTGTCTCTTTGATCTCGAACAACTTGCCATCGAGATGGCGCTAGTGTAATGCAAACTCGGAAAACCCTCGAATGCTTGGATGTAAAAGTTTTCTTTTGAAGGAAGGTTGATGGTAGCCTTGAGCTTCCTAATTATGATGATGCTAAAAATGGAGAGAAAAAAAAGTTTCAAATATTAAAGCATGGGCAGCTGGCAAAATAAATTATGCACACGGTTTTGCATACTTTTAGGGGACGCGTACTGAAGTGGCACGATCACAGCGGTCTTCACACCCTCGTTCGTTGTATATGTAGTATGACACTGACTGCGTAGGTGTAGGAGGCGGACAAAAGTGCTCTTTTCTAATTTAATGCTGCTGCCTGGGTTGTCAGTCGAATGGAACGGAACGAACAGTGAGTGATTTCGACAAGAGGTTAATTAAAATGGTACCGGACTACCGGAGACCACCACCAGATGTTGGTGTTCAGGTTTTTGCTAATGAGATGGAATTCGGTGTGTGCTGTGTGGCAGTGATATTCTCATTGTGATGTTGTTTACTGTTGTTGTTGTGGTTGAGAGCGATGGGAGATTCGTGGGGACTGACAACAATGGCAACAAAGGAATTCAGTGTGTGAAATTATTCAACATAGATGGCGAGGTTTGTCATCGAGCGAGTTTTTGGTGGATTCTCTTGTTTTTTATTTGAAATTATTGGCTACAATTTGGAATGAATTGATTATTGACGTTCAAACTGGGACAAGAGCAATTATTTAATGAGGTGGTGCTATAAAAATGACCAACATTTTATGAATTAAGTAGTGTTTAGTACATTTGCGATTGAAAAATGAAAATTCAATAGAGTATGGATTCTGTTCATGATGATAGATTTACGAGAGTTTACTCCTCAGAGCTAAACTGCAAAGGTGTATGCAATATTTACCAAGGATTTGAAACCAACTTTCCTGGAGCTATGCCATCTAGCACTTTACATTCGCCAACCACAAAACGTTATATTTTATGCAATGAAACCAAAACCCGAAATGTAGACCACCGTGAAACTGCGAAACATTGTGCCCTCAAACAACCGACAGGCAATTTCGGATTACCATGGGATTAAATGATTTCAGATGCAACCATTTCCGTTCGCTTTTCCGCCATTCCGAACTGAATATGTCATCATATTGTACATGCATCCTACTGCACAGAGCAACGGATTATCGTTGATTAAAATGTCTCCTCTTTTTTTGTTGCATCACATGCGAAGCATACCGTATTCATCACATTTCCGTTCATTTCGCCTGTATACAACATCACGAAAGCATCCGCTTTGCCAAACCTTGACTAATTGTTTGAAATTTCTCTTTTTCTCTCTTTTCCTGCCCTCTTTTTCTCGTTTTATTGAACTACACACCCACACACTACTTCGCTCGAAACGTGCACGAAACTCTGTGACCGCGCGAATGACCCCATCAAAATTGTGACCTCGCACGACTCTATACTACCAATACCACTACTACTACTACTACAACTACTACTCCTACAACTTGAAACCCCGAACCAAAATCGAAAACCTTCAGCGACGGCCGCTGAGCTTGTCATAGACGCATCGGCCGGGGTCGCAGTCGCTAGTGCGTACACGGACTCACGATCACGTATCTCGATGGTGCAGTATTTGGAACCCCTGTCCAGACCTACCAAGGCACCAAGTATGTTGAAAACAAAAAAATCGAATTTTCCACTGAATTTACTAAACATTGCAAATGAAACCAACCAACTATAACCTCATCATCCCAATAACGTAAACAATAGTGCGCAGAATTCTATCACTCGCTCTCTTTGTACCACAAAACCTCCGTGTATCGCTCTGTCTGTTTCTCTGTCTATCTTTCTATATTTTACTCACTCTCACTCACCTACTCACTGTTGTTGCCAAGTGGTGTGCGTTGTTGTTCCGTTACTAAGCAGAAAAAAAAATCCATGGCTACTTAGCTCCAGATGTTGACGGCTCACCCTCTCAAAGCGGGATTTCAATCAATCGTCAACTCGGAGATTTTTGCTTTCGTCTCTATGTTTCGACGTTACACATACAACATGTTACTCTCGTCACAAGCCGACCAACAATAAACACTAGTGGTAGTTTGAAAGTTGAATTAGAGAATTGTAGAATTATATTTTCTTTTGCCATTGTAGTGATTAACTTATGCTTCGTAGAAATTACTAGAAAAATGCTTTAGTTGCTGTAACTGTATGGAATCAGAGTAAACTTAATCAACTTGTAGATTTTCAGATGCTAAAAACTGAGGCAGTATAAATGTTAACATAGTAGAAATAGTCAGTAGAATTGTCAATTTGGCTTTGTAGTTGATTGCTCGTCCACCGATTTGTAAGCTGTGCACATTGACCATAATTATAAGATCAACAGAATCCGAAACCAAATAAATTCCATTTTCTGTTGGATCCATCGCCACAATCCACCACCACGTTTAGAGCCATCGCAAAATTTGTTGGCATCAATTAAAACTTTTCCCAAGAATCACCCGTTTTCATTATAGCTCGCCATGTTCTAGGTCGTGTTGGGCTCAAAGTTTTGCATTTCTTATCGTGTTCGTCCTCGAGCCGTTCTCGTCCCACAGGATGATGTTTTCAGATCTGAAACAACAACAAACGAAAATAAACTTAATAACATTAAATTAACACTAATGAAGACGTCAACGCGTGGGAATTCAAACTGCTATTTTAACGGACGAATGTGGAAACACAGCACATCGAATGCAGAGAACGATGAATTCATTGTCCAACTTTTACGGATTACATTTGAAGTTTCAATGGCAGAGCTAATAAGTTTACATCTGATTTGATTAGTAATTGGACAAGAACTGCAAGTTCTAGACAAAATAGTCAAAAGGTCGAAAGTAACATTTGTAAACAATGACCTCTAGCGCATTTTTCTGTGATCTGCTTGCTCCTAAAAACCAAATAGCCCCAGAAACAGATACAGAGAGTTGTTACCTTCCCGTCGGTAGTAGATGTTGATGTTAGCAACCTTGAATTATCAGGAAATTTACGTTTTAAGTCATTGTTTACAATTGTTTCTTTCGACCTTTTGACGATTTTGTCTAGAGTTATTCGTGGTGGTTATACAATTCATTCTTACAATGGCTTACAACGACTAGTTTCTTAGCACTCAACCTTATGGAAAAACGGCTCAGAGACCAATACAGGCCGCCATTTGAACCCTCATCTCACGTTTTCAAAGTGACAACATTCTATGAATATCAGATCGTCTCGTCTGTTATTCCTAATTTAAGCTTTCCACGGTGCAGCAAAGCTTAAAATAGAAGATCACGCTCAGTGACTGGGTAGTATTGTATTCCTTTTTTCTTTTTTTCACAAGGAAATGAATTCTGAGTAGAATGGAACGGAAGTGCACATTTTGCTCTGATAATGAACTTTTCTCATAGAGAACAGGCATCCAGGCTCGAACATACTCTTTACTGTGTAAATTTTTAAAAGTAAACTATTGGAACATCAGCGCCGCCTAGCTAAGGTTTCACCAAACTCTAGCGAGCATCAAATCTCGAGGCGCGCAGGTGGCGCCATCAACATACGATTCACCAAAACTAACGGCAACGAGCTGTAATGTCCGTTACAGAAATTTATACACGGCGGGCACTCCGACTTGAATGTCTGTTCTCTGTGCTTTTCTCGCTGCGACCTCCATATACTGGCAAAGCTAGAGCATCTATATTTACTAACCTTGGCTAAACCATTCTACCCATTGGATTAATTTTAACCAAGTTTTGAGTAAAACGACCTCAGCGTGCATTGTTTACACTGCTTGAGACAGGGATGCCAGATATACAGACATATCTGCATTTATATACACAGAGACAAATTTGATAGTCAATTTTACCATTATTGGGGGTTAGGATGACTATTGCAGTATATTACTTTTGAACCGACTATGATCGTGGTTAAAAACGACCATTAAAAATAGTTGATCCAACATTTGCCATAATGTCGGAATAGTCCTTGCTACCATGATCATAGTCAAGAATACCATGAAGTGGTGAATTCGACCATTTTCATGGTTATTGTAACCATTATATGCGATAGTCAGCTTGACCACGATTTAATTGTCGGTATAACGATAGAATTTTTTTCAGAGTAGACATTCTCAGGGTTTCTCTCCGGGCTCACTCTCTTTCATTCATTACAGCGCCATTACAACACTTTCGAGGCATTCTTTAGTACAGATTCAGAAACACAACAATGCTGGCTAGCATACTCTACAAATAGTAGAATGAAAAACGTAAAAGTGAATGGAATATAAGTGAAAGAGAAAGTAGTCAAAGAGAGTCTCTCAATGTTAGATTCGCCCTAAAGAAAAAGAACCCTAGATTTGATCATGCATACAGATTACAGTCATTATGCAGATATCGCGATAATGTTACAGATTTTTACAGACATGGATAGCCATCAATAAAATGAAAATTATTCTGAAACTATTTCATTGTCCATATAAAGTAGGTATGTTTTGTTTCTTGACCTAGAGCATTCTATAGACGAATCCAACTTGAAAAAAGAAGAAGATCACCAAGTGGTGATAAATCTGACAGTATCCATGTTAAAGTATAGATGTTACTGGTCTTTTGTATCCAAAAAAAACCCTAAAGTTTATTAATAATTTTTAATATTTTGAAAATTTGTGGAAAGGTTTTTGAGCTTCGCAATATCTTTTTTTGTCAGCGAACTGATAACTTGAGAGTTGTTTAGTTACGTAGAGAATATTGTTATTAAAATTTCATTTACAGTTCATTCACTGTCAAAAACGTGAGGTTAATACATTCCGTGCAATGATCTATGCGAGGTAGGTCAAGGCAGGAATGAATCCGCTACCTTGATAAGCAAAATAATGAGCTTAAATTCCATTTAAGACCCATAGGCTTATAAATACTTCACTGTTATTAATATAAGAATGGCTTGTGAAACTTGTAGTGGTTTGCTTGTACACACTCTCTTTTGTTGTCTATATGGAACGAGAGAACTCTCTCGTTTGTGGATTTATTTTTAAAATATAACGTTTAATTTTTACTATTTTTTGCTCATCGTACTCTGACTTACACGACCATCCATTGTAAATCAGTTCTGAGTCGTTTTTCACTCACTTTCGTCAAAAGTGGAGTCACTTAAATTTGAGTAAATGTAACTGAAAATCATGGATGGTTTTGATTTGTCGACTTGTCAATCTTTTCACAACTTTTTACGGAAGTCAGTCAAAAACGACTCAAAACTGAGTTTAAATGGCTGGCCATGTAGAGACATCGGAGAGAAAGACCATAAAGTGTTGTGAAACTGGTCCCCGTCAGTATGGATTAATGAGTTCCTCCATTATTAATTAAGGCAAAGGAATGTGTGCTCGTTTCGTGTAGTAATCAATTAATTAGTTTAAAATTTAAATAATTTTAAATTATAAATTAAAATACTAAGAAACTATTGAGTGTACAACTAAGTTGTCACTGTTTGACAGTAGATGACTCTAGTAGTAAGAGCTGGTTGATTTCGACATATCCAAAACGTCATGAAACATGTTTAGACATATGGTAAACAAACCGCTTTGACACACTAATGATTTTGTTTTTGCATGCCACACTTCTGTTGTGTGAAAATGTCTTATTTTGTGCCAAACAATCGTCATTTGAGAGAAATGTTGTTTTTCTTCTTCCATTCGAAGAAAACGGCACCAAAGGAAAAGAAAAGGAATGTGAAAAAACTTTAACTTTATTAAATTCAAACTTGAGAAAACTTCAGATAAGTATACACTAAGGTTTTTTTTTTTTGCACGGGGGATACGTTCCACTTTTAGTATGGAACCTTGTAAAAAAAAACTAAATAGAGTTGATAAATTCACATGCTTATACATTTTATATGCTTCCGATTTTTTTTGTATGCAATGGTCAAAATACAATTTTCAAAATTTTGAGTATTTACACCAAAAATTGTGATTTTTTTTTAAAACTGCCATATGCTAACTTTTGGCCCAAAACATAAAATGTGATTTAAATTAGGTCGATAAATTGTTCCGTTCTGGAGTTATCGCCGAAAACAACCCGTGTAAAAAAAAACCGTGCAAAAAAAACCTTAGTGTATAAGCTTCCAAAAAGAAAAGAAAATACGTTGCATAGTTACGAAAGGTTTTGTAAATGAGCAAAAGTTAAGCATCGGAAGGTCTAAAGTTTCAAAAAAAAAACTTTTAAGAAGTATTGATTAACAACGTTCTCAAGACTTAATTCATAATTTTAACGAATTCCAGCACTTTAAAAAAATCAGATAACGTATGCATTAACAAATGGACTTATTCGGAATG
Source organism: Aedes japonicus (assembly GCA_034211315.2). Lineage (NCBI taxonomy): Eukaryota > Metazoa > Arthropoda > Insecta > Diptera > Culicidae > Aedes > Aedes japonicus. The sequence goes on along the minus strand of JASCZW010004236.1, from coordinate 9,225 downwards.
GCGAAATCTTATGGCGAAAAACTACAAAAGATAGTTCAATGGAACAACGTTTCCTTAAATCCTAAGTTTATTGAGCTCTCTTCAAAAATGCTTCGAAGCTCTACCGAGCGGACGTACAGTAGTGAACTGAAACCTTATCCATGGCCGATAATAAGATGTCCTTCGACAGCTCTTTTTTGGTCTTGGCTTCCTTGTTTTGGCCACGCAATAATTAATGGAATAAGCTTAACACGTTCCGTACCAAATTTACGGCATAAAAGGCCAACATAATATCACTATATTAAACTTTGACGTAATAGATCGTACATTCTTTGAATAAAGCAAAGTGGAATTTTCAACAATTCCTACGTCACTATTTCGGACAACCCAATGGGGTTGTACTTTGTAGATTTTTTTACACAACAGGGTTGCTATTGTTGGCAACACACAAGAGAATTTAATACCATGCCAAATAGCATTAATAGTCTTTTTTTAATGCATACGTTGTTTGCTGCAAAATAAGAAAAACCCCAAACAAATATGTAAATTTTAAAAAGTCACGACTTCTTAAAAAAATAATAGCTTCTCCAGAAATTGTATGACAGCTGTTAAACAGCACAAGTAAATGAATTAGGCTCTCGAATCCAACGTATTAGAGAGCATGAGTTTATTTTATTTTTGCAAAATAACCACTAACACATGTTCTTTGCGCATATTTTTAACAAAAGCCTCAATGGACAAATACAAGTTGAAAAAAGAAGAACACATTAAGTGGTGATAAATCCGACAGCTTCTATGTTAAAGTAAACGATGAAAGTCTTAAATGCTTTTGAAATTTCAAATGAAAGTCTAATTAAAAGCGGCTTGATGGACGAAAAATCCAAAACTACTCAATAGAACCATTTTCAGCAAAATAAAAATTAAATAACCCGGCCCCTTTTGTGCAGTTCTGGAGTTTTCTTCCATCACGGAAAAAACCGCTTTTAATAAGAATTTCATTTGAATTTTTTAGAAGCATTTTAAAGTTTTCTTCTTTTTTTTTTGAAACACTATTTGGCACCCCTGGCTTAAGATTCCTTGTGAAATTTCATGTAGTTTCTAAAATGCAGTCGAAGGCTCGTAAAAAAATCTTGTACAATCTGTTTCTCGTTTCGGAGAACGTGTAATTGTCAATCGGAAGCAAGTAAGTGGATGAAAAGATGTCCAGTACAATGGGAAGGAACACAAATAAGCGGTAGCTGCCGTATAACATAAGCTCAAATATTTCGTTCGCGATTTCAGGGGAAAAAAATTGCACCTGTTAAAGAAGATTTGTGCAGAAAGCCAAGAAACAAACAGAACTACGTTCGTTCAATGCTCAGAGAGCAACGAACCGCAATGAGCGACAGAATAGGACACGGGGATTTTTTTTGTATCGTACAGCCGAAGGGCCGAAGGGTTTCCAGAAAAACGCCAATGGAAGTTATGTGGTTTTCCCGAACATTTCTAACTTCTGAAATTCATAACTCAAGAACGATTAATCGTAGAACACATTTTTTTTCTCCAAACTATGACGAAATTTGCTCAAGAATTTTGAAAAAATATTATCTTAAATAAATTTCTTACAAAATTTTCCTTAGTGAAGAAAAATTTCTTGGAAAAGCCGTAAAACCACTTTGAGTCATGAAAAATTTTGATAAATTATTTTCTTGTTTAGTAATTTATAATCTAACATCGGTGAAATTTCGGCGATGCGCTTTTTTAAGTTTTGAGTAATGTTTGAAAAACTATGGGCCCGTCACTGTATACCTAGGTGTACCTAGAAAAACCCGTGCGCGTAATCTGAACACACAAATGTTTAAAAAAAAACACACAATGCTGTATCATGAACGATGCTAAAATACATACCTATACAATGTTCAAAAAGTACCGAAAATTTGTAATTTATATGAACCACTCTCGACCGATTCAGAATTTTTGATCATTGATTTATCTCTAACTGACAGCTGTCGAATATTTGAGCGCGATCAAAGCATTCGTGTTTGTTTGGCAGCCGTTTACATCAGATAAGTTTTTGTGTTGTTTTATATTTCACCATAATTTCATTCAGCAAGAACAAACAAAAAATGTCTTGTACGGAATCGTTAAAAACATTGCAGAAAGCCTTTCTGCTATATCTGCTTTCTCCCCCAAATCAGAGCGTTTATATAATATATGTAAAGAGATCGAAAGTGATTGTGAAGTGGTCGAAGATCCCCAGCAAACACAGGATCGTATATGATAGCGGAAAAGAGAGTCGACTTTCCTCGTTCCGGATGTCATTCAACATCGATTACCAACGGAAAAATGTAAGAAGACTGTGCTGGAAAATCGTCATGAGAGCCTTAAAGCACGCCGTTCTGTACAATTTTCTTGATATTTTGGGCATAAAAAAAGTGACTTCTTCCGCTCCTTATCTAGATTTTTTGGCCGGATCTAGCCTCTTGTCACCACTCCAAGAAATTTGAAGTGGTACAAGACGAATGGAGTCAATGTTGTGATGAAGGATCTCAATCCCCTACACACACTGAGGATACTAAGCAATAATGAAACAAAAACGTTGTATGCATTCTAAGTGCTATGAAGCTGAAATAAAATTAAAATTGTTAATTGAGTTTAGAAAGCTACTAGAGATTGTACTCGAAAAAATGAAACACTTTCTTTTGTGTTAACTTTTTATTGCCTGAGTAAAAATGTGTGAAATTTTGGGTGAAAAAAGTTTAAAGTGTTTACATGTTCAAAATTTGTCACCATTTGTCTGATGGTTATATAGAAGGCTTCCAAGCAAGAAGTATTTCGATAAAAAAAAACTATGGGCGATGTCGTGGAAAATCCGGGTCAATCCCACAAGTGCATCGCGAAAGTTGGAAATCGGCAATTCGACCATGCCCCGTGTGGTAGAATCTTTCAAGTAGACCCAGACGAACCAGCAGCGAGCTGGCAGCGGAAGAAAAGCCAAGACGCCCGACCCCGTGAACGCAAGGAAGGCTAGGGATTACTTTAAGCGCAATCCGAACCATCCGATTCGGGACGTGGCCAAGAAGGTCAATTCTTCCGACTGGTTCGTGCAGAAGACAATGAAGCCGGTCGGACTTCATGTTTTCAAGGTAAGGAAGGTGCCTAACCGATCCGATAAACAGAATACGGTGGACAAATCCCGCGCCTTGAAGACCGCGAGTGGTTGGTACACACGAAACGCATCGTAATGGACGACGAGGCGTACATTAAAGCGAACGCCAAGCAGATTCTCTGCCTGGAGATTTTTATCGGCAAATCCCGCCTGGATGTTCTGGAACAGTTCCGGAAGAAAAAGGTCGACAGATTTGCCTAGCTTCAGCTAGCTATACATAAAGAACGAGAAACAATATATTAAAAAATGCCTCCAGAAGCGCCTGTTTCCTTTCCTTGTGTCCCGCGAAAGTGACACTCTGTTTGTGGCCGGATCTGGCATCGTGCCATTACGAGAAACCGGTGATGGAAGCCAACCATGTTGTTTTTGTGCCGAAGGAGACAAATCCGCCAAACTCGCCAGAACTTCTCCCAATATAAAAATTCTGGTCGATTATGAAGTGCGAGGTCCGGAAAACAGGGCAGGTCTTCAAAAACGACAAGAATTTGAAGATACAGTGGAAGAAATGGTGTAAAAAAGATGGCGCAAGTGTTGCACAGGATTTGAGGGGTACCGTTAAGTTTAAAGTGTAGGTATTTAGCCTAGGAGAGTAGGAATAAACCAAATTTGCAAAAGCATAGTTGATATGTATTTATTTATTCATTGAGAGTTTCAAAAATATCCGACTTAAAATGAAATATCGGCGAACGTTTTTGTTTGTTGCATTTTTTTCGGGTACATTCTTTAAGTTGTCGAGGCGAGTATAAATGGTTCAGTTTCTCACAACCTATGAGTGAAACTAACACATTTTTCCCGAAATATTGGAGCAGGCTGTTCTTTTGAACGACGAAGACGCTTTTTGACTCCGTCATTGTTGAAAATTTTGAAAAAAAAAATAATATATGGACCGTATTTTCGACTGATGTGGCAAATCCTATGCATTCACAGTCGGTTTTCGGAGAAACCTCAGTATCAGATACTAACGGAAGATTGTTTTTCCACTTTGTCACGAGTGACTTAATGATTATGATTGCCGTTCTACTTGAAAAAAATAAACAGTTTTGAAGTTCGATTAAGAGTCACTCCATGCGGATTTTGAGTTTGTATTTGTAGTTTAATTTGTAGATTTCATTCATTTCGTTGAGAATGCATGAAATTAATTACCAATCAACATCAAAAAATGAAATATTTTTGGCTGAAAAAACTAGTTTAGTTTTCTTGTGATTATGACTTTCGGTTAGATCTATCTGTTTATTAACAAAAACGTATTTTCTAATAATACTAAATACGTGCCTGGTTTGAAAATATGAAATTTCCAAATGTAGAAGCGTGTTAGTACTGTAGCCAAATGATATCAGTATTGTTTACAAACGGGACTTATTGCATGTGAAAGTAACCTCTCCAGAAATTATAAATTGGTTTGCAGGATCTGCAATAGAACTATCACTTGCTCCCGGATTAAAGCTGCTTTCAATAGAGGTTTGTTGCCAACAAATTTCTTTCATAATACATTTGCAGACCAATGGGTGTTAAATTGAACACACACTTCTAACAAAACTTAGTCATAGATCGCGTTAAATCGAATCGAAAAAATCCGTTCTCTGAACTAGTCGTTACGGCCGTATGGATGTGCTTCTATACTGAATTAAGTTTCGGTCATCATGATTCTTTAAAACCTCATAAAGCGAAATTGTTTACATATAAAATCATTCAACTAGCAACAATTCATCCAGGAAGATTGACACAAGTTTTCGAGGAAAAAAATCCTGCTTCTAAGCCTGCGCAATCCTCATGCAACCAACAAGACCTTTTTCACAAGGTCTTTTCACAAGATTTTCTTGAAACTTTTAGTGTGGATTGCACTGATTTATAAGTGGGAAATTTTGATTTTTTTTTTCATCAATGAAAACTTTTGTCTCGCCCCTATTTTTCCTCATCACAATATTTCAAGCTTCATTAGTTGTATTACGCAAAAGTTACTGAGTGGCCGATATTTTTTTCATGCTTATACTTCATATCCTTATATTTTGCTAAGTCCGAACTTTCCTCTCCGAAGAGTGTTGAAAGGCGATAAAAAAAATCCAATTAACATCGAACTAATTTATTTACTTCCCATTACATAGTAGTGCCATCACAAACTCGCTTTCACCAGACAAAAAGCGATATCAAATCGCCTTTCATGGAGTTTTTCTTTCAGTTCCTTCCACCACAAGTTTCCTTCTTTCAATGTTGCTATTGCTGTACACTAGTGTCGTTCTAAACATTACCAGTCCCCCATTACTTGGGTGAATACACGTTCAGGTTTAAATTCTCTCACTGTAACACATCCTTATCCGGCCAGGCGTTGGAAGTCCCTCACCCCCGGATGAAATTTAATAAGCTTTTTCATTGACTGTTATTTTCATCTTTTATTTTTCTCTTTCTCCTCCATCAACACAGAGTGTGATCAAACGTTTGTGTCCCGAAGCGGTGGTCCCTCGAATGGAACGTTCAACGCACCGCTGCTCACCAATCCAGCAAACCACTCGCGCCAGTGTCTGTACATCTTCCTAGCAGGTCCAGGCCAACGGGTCGACGTTACCTTCACGTCGTTCAACCTGCGAGGATCGCCACCCGAGTGAGTATCTAATCAACTGAACATTCAACACAGCTAATCAATATTGACACCATATTGCTTCTGTTTAGAATTCGTAGAGTTGATAATCCCTTTAAATGGAAATATTTCAATAATAATCACCATCCCACAAATAATCTCCCCGTGTTCATAAATGGTAATTGTTTTGCAAGGTTGCAATAAAATATAAATGTAAAACATCGTTCAAATTTCACACACCCCCATGCTGAACAAACACCCACCACGTGACGATGCGAGTGTACCTGTCAGTACCGTTCAGCAAAATGGCCACCATCAAAAGTTTCGACTCCAATCACTATCCATCTTAAACAATCATGCGTTTTGATCAATGTGTGTTAATTGCAACGTATCAGTCACACATCACCACATGCAAAATAAAAACACGAACTTTTCAATTCACCAAAATCACAAACCTCACCAACGAACACATTCACAAACAAACACACCCACTGGTCGTCTCACATTCAGTAGCAAGTTGAAATGCAAGTCATGCTAAATATTGCAATATTTTTATGTAGTTGGTTTACGTGCAATAATCGTATCACGGCTGCAGTATGCTGTTGAGAACACAAACACGAAACGCAAGATCACCATCACCGAAAGTAATCAATCTTAAACTCACAATAACATTCTCTTCGCTCAAATGGTGACAACGGAAATTACAGCGATATGGCGGTCATATAACGAATTAATGGGATCCACTGGATTGGGGAAAAATTGCTTNGCATTTGACAGTATAAACGCGGACAGACGTTCGACTTCATTTCATTTGTCTGTGTAAAAACATGGCATCCCTGAAGATATCAAGCAGCGACAACCTAACAGATGGCGCCACAGTTTTGTTTTAATTGGTACACTCCCGTTTTGTTTTGCTCAATTTTTGATTACAATTGTAAATATACTATCTCTTTTACTCTCACGGATATGTTACTCTTTTTTTTTTTAAAGTGGATCTACTAATTTTATGACTATACATGACTTTATATGAGTATTCAATTGTACTCAAAAATTGAGCAAAATGAAACGGGAGTGTACGGGATAAATAGGTTGCCAGTCAAACTGTCTGGAACTGTGGACTGTGGACTGGACTGTGCAAGCTGGAATTTACTCAACAAATTTGAATTCTTTGGTTCGAGCTTCAACGTCTGTCTGCGGTATAAATTTTCAATGTTTTTTTTCTATTTTATTTTATTTAGTCTCCGTTTAGCACGATACACTTATTCTAGCGATTTTCCAACTTCTTGATCCCGTCCGAAAGCAATTTGCCGGAAGGTCTGCAAAATACTCCTCCGCGATTTCCTCGCGTGAGCTGATTTTACTGATGAGCCATCGTTTGACGTTTGGGAGCAGATAATTGTCCGAGGGAGTCAAATCGGGCAAATACAATGAACGCGGAAGCAATTGGAGTCCTTAATTTCAGCCGTGGTTGTGATTCTCTTGTGCGCCGGAGCATTGTCTCGCAAAAACTAAATTGTTTCTTCTTTATATGAGGCCGTTTTGCAGAGATTTCGGCCTTCAATCGCTCCAATAATGCCCAGTAATACTCGCTGTTGATGGTTTTATTCTTTTTAAGGTAGTCCACGAAGAGTATGCCATGACAATCCCAAAAAACCGACGCCAAAATCTTTCCGACCTATTGAGCCTCCCTAGGCCGCTTCGGAGCACTCGTGTCGGCCTCAGTCCAAAGCCGGCCACTAATTCTTTTCGCTGGTGTGTAATAGTTGATCCAGGTTTCATCAACAGTTAGCAATCGACGCCAAAAGTCCTTCCGATTCCGCATCAGCAAGTCTAAATTCTGTTTCGAAGTGCCCTCGCGATCGTGTTTTGGTCGGGAGTGAGCATGCGTGGCAACAGCTTAGGCAGCTTAGAAAAATGTTGGGCCATAATGAAGGCCAAAGTTCGAAACTCGTCCAAGGTATTTAAGAACGAGCTGGAGTTGAAGAAAGAATCAATGAAAGTGACCAAAAAGGTCGGCTTCACCATTGCAGAAAATGTAATGAGGGGTCTTATGGGAAAGGTGCGGGCTTTCAGCGATGGAAAGGAAATTGAATAAAGTAATTATGCCGAAATATAATCCATATGTATTTATTTATTCATTGAAAGTTTCAAGAAAATCCGACTTAAAATAAATTTTGGCGAACACCTTTATCTGGTGCATTTTTTTCTAGTATAGGCCTTAGCTAACGCACCTTCATTTCCGGTCAGCCAATACCATTTCATAAACTTTTTTGACATTGTCCTCTGTAACCGCATCGGAAAGCCCGCCGATGTGGATTTAATCGGTAGTGGAGTTGCGGTCACCACGAAACTCTCCAATAACCAAATATTTAACGGTGTAATCTCCGCTCTTTTCTTTTGTTTTATGAATGTTTTATAAGAGAACGAAAATCGTTTTTATACATATTCAACATGATGCTAAACATGTCAACAACTAAACTAAGAGCAGTACCGCACTGGAATTTGGCATGTATGCCTTAACTGACATAGGATAGGGCTTAACTGACAAACGTAAACAATGGCTTCGTCCGTAAATTTCTCGTGTCACCTAGGCTAGCTACGTAAGCATCCAATTCTAGCGGATAGGTGAACTTTTTTTTTCGAAATGACCGTGGTGGATTGATTAGGCAAGTTTTCAATCAATGATGAGTAATTCGCGGAAATTTGTCGAAATATGAACGAACTACAAGGCACTTTGACCTTTTTTGCAGTAGCATCGCATTTTAGCGATCAAGGAGTATACTTCTTACCTCACCTACACGCTCGTTTAGATCTACTCTAAATAAAGTAACTTTCACTAATTGTTTGGTCAGCTAAAATTAGATACTTAGATAATGTTTACTATAATTTTGACAAGTGATCTACTTATTCAAAAATGAGTTGCCCTATAGCTACTCTAATTTGATGAGTTCCACTTTTAACAAACCTGAGTCGTTTTCTACTCAGATTTGATAAAATACAAACAAGCGTGACTGAGTAATGTTTACTGTAGGTGACCAAGGTAGGTGACATTGACAGGTGACCAAGTAAATAAAAATGAGTAACCTTTTAGTTACTCTAATTTGGGTAGTTCCACTTTTAACGAATATGAGTAGTTTTCTACTCAGTTTTGAGTAACTACAAACGAGCGTTTAGTAAAACTCTAATGAAAATTTCATAGGAGTTGTACTAAACGCTCATTTGTAGTTACTCAAAAATGATCATATCTTCAGAAATCTACTCGATAATTTTCTGAAAACACTAAAAAAAATACGGAAAACAAATCCCATGAAACTTTTATTATATCTCACATATATTGATCATTTTACAAAAAAAAACTGTGTGGAACCCTGAAGAGTGGTCATACGGCAGTAGTAAAAAACGATGTTGAGATATTCTTCAGCCTTCAGCTTCGGAAACTTGGTATGGAACACATAATCAACCTCGCTGCTTACCATCTTTGATTGAAAGATGCGGCCGTGAAATATACGATCCCCTGCCAATCGTT